>KQ030822.1:10818-22054 GCA_000956045.1 Hirsutella minnesotensis 3608
GTAGTAATAGTAAGGAAAAATAGGGTATACTTAGTATATTAGTTAATAATAATTAGTATTATATTTAAAAAGTATTTTTTATAATATACCTTTAGTAGCCTTATAAGAAAATCTATTATTATTTCTTACTATAAGTAAGATAGAATTAGTAATAATTTAAAATATCTATAGGGCTAATATTTCTTAAGAATAACTTTTTAATAAATTTAATAATACTTTATATAGATAGTAGTATTTATTTTTATCCCAACTTAATAAAGCCTTTAAAATAGTAGTTTATATATTTTAGTAATTTTAAAATAACTTACTAATAGGTTATTATAATATAAGTATAATAGCTCTTACCTTAACTTCGAATTATTAAGTATTATGATTTAATCCTTTTAATAAAGTAGCTCTTTCGAGTTTAGATTTTAAAAACTTTATTTCCCTTTTAAATTTAAGTTTTTTTAGTAGCTATTTACTTTTAAATTATAAAGTCTTTAGTTTAAGCTTATTTTAAAGTTTTTATTAATATAGGGGATATCTTATTTTTAAGTATCTTCTTATTTCTAGTTACCCTTTTAACTATAGCTATTAGTATATATTATTTATAATTAATATAGCGTTTAGCTTAATTTATAAGTTATAAGGGTTTTATATTTAATTTCTTATTAATAAGTACTTAAAGAGTAAAAGATTTTTTACTTTTTACTTTTTATAACTTATTATAAGTTAATATTTTTATTTACAAGTTAAGAATAAGTTTAACTAATAGGGGTACTTTTTTAATATAATTAAACTATTTCGAGGGTAAATTAGCTAAGTTTTAGCTTTTTAGTTAATTCTTAATTTTAAACTTAAAATAAAGATAAATATATATACTAATAGGATTACTTATAATTTAGTAAAGTTTACTTAATAAAGCTTTAAAAGTTTTAATAATTTAAAAGAACTTTTATTAATTAATTTATACTTTCTAAATAGTATTATTACTATTAAAAGGCTAAAATAATAATAAAAAGCTCTTAATCCAGAGTTTTATAATTTAGTTTTAACTTATTAAACCTCCTAAATTAAAAAGTAATAAAATAAAAATAGTTATTCTTAATTAGCTAAAATAAAATAGCTAATATTACGAATTAAAAAGTATTTATTTTGATTTTAATTAAACTTTATAAGTAGAAATACTTAAGTAAGGGGGCTTATATAAAAGTATTTTATAAGTATTAAAATACTACTTATTTAGCTTTTTAAAAATATATCTTACTTAGCTTTTTACTATTTTTATTACCTTTAAATAATATAAATAAAAAGGCTATAATTTTAGAATATCTTTTAATAAAATATTAATAGAAATTATAAGACCCTTTGAAAACTTAAATATTTTAGTATGTTTTTAAGAGTTTATAATTATTTATACTTACTACAAGTTAATAAAAACTCCCTTTATAAATAAAAGGAAACTTAGAAAATTAATTAATTACTAATAAAAGTAATACTTAAAAAGCTTAATATAAAGCTTAGCTTATTATAGCTAATATAAGACTTACTTTAAGTATACTATATAATTAGCCTTAGCTTAAGAGTAAATTAAGATATTATTTAAATATATAATATAAATAGTATTAACTAAACCTTTAAAAGAGAGAGAGAAAGAGATTTATTACTCTAGTCGGCTTAAAAGGCCTTAGTACTCCTATTCTAAACTAACTTAGGAAACCTACGTATTAAGAGAAAAACCTATATCTTACTCTACCCGTCTTTATACCTCGTAAAAGGCGTTATTATAGCGTTCTTAGTATAAGTACGCTCTTACGCTAGCTTAGTATAATTAGCTAGTCGGCCTACCTAAGGAATTCGCTTATTTAAAGACGTTTAGGCCTATAAGCTAGGTATACTATAGCGCTGTTATAGTATATTTTCGCTGCGCGGGTAGCTCTACCCTATAGCGCTACTTTTTATAGGCTAAAGCGATAATATCGCGGTTTAGTACTATATTAAAGGTCCGGCGCTCTCACTATAACTTAACGATTTATTACTATCGTTACTACTACTTTATTTACTCGGTTACTACTTAAGGCCTTCCTTCTTAACTATAAAAAGAAGGCCTCTTTTTACTTTTTCTTTCTTTTTTTCTTTCCCTTTTTTCCTCTTTAAGGCTATTACTAATACTACTAGTAAGTTATCGCTATTATATATAGTTCTCCTATAGTATAATACCCCTTTATACGTACCTCGCTAACCCTTTATAGCCCTCTTACCTACCTACCTACTTACTCGCGCTATACTATCCTCTTACTCTTATTACGCTTTTATTACGCTTTTACTATATCCGCGCTTACTACTACTAATATTAAACGCCCGCGCGATATTAATATTACTAAAGTAGTAAGTTAGGTTTATTTTTACTTTACTATTAATACTAACTTGCTTTATAATTAGGTTACTTTTATATTATTCCCTATACGTTTTATATATTATATATTAACTTTAGCTTAGCTATTTATTATTATAACTTAATTAATAAATTTAATTTACTTTTACTTCGTTCTCGCTTTATTAACGCTTTAAGTTTATAATTAATATTAATCTATATTATATAGCTTATATTACTAAAAATTAGCTTTATAAATTAATAAGTTATTACTTCGCCCTCGCGTTATATATACTTTGCTAATACTATTAAATTACGGATTTAGTTATATAGAAAGTAACTTACTTTCTATTTAACACTTTCGCTATACTAGCTATAGTTTATATTCCCCTTACTTTTACCTTAACTTTAGTTTTTTTTACTAACTTTAAATAGCTTACTACTAAGCTTAGCTAGTTTAATTAAGCTACTATACGCGCTCTATACGTATAGCGTACTATTAATAAGCTAGCTACGCCGCGATACTAAGCTACTACCGCCTTTATACCTCTATTTACTACTATTCCTTTAGCCTTTTTGCTTTTCTTTATTATACTTTATACTATATAAAGGTTTTAGTTTCCTATATATTTTTTAATAGCTCTTAAGTTAGTATAATATAGCTATACTATTTAATAAGGATATTTTACTTCCTCCCCTTTCTTTATATATTCTTCGCTATTAAGATCTCCTTAACTTTATACTTAGCGGAGCCTAAGTTAGTATTCAAGAGCTAAATTAAGGGATCTAACTTAAAGTCTACTAATAATTAACTTAAGAGAGGGTTAAATATTACTTATTTAACTTAACTAATATAAAACGTAGTATAAATACTATAGGGTATATTTAACTTAATAGTTAAAGGGTATAAAACGCTAATTACTTTATATTTAATTATTAGCGCGTTAAGTTTCTAGTATAGCTAATTTATTTTAATATCCTTTATATTAAGCTATATAGCGCCCTTAAATTAAAAGCGCTTAGCTAAGCATTTAAAATATTTATAGCGTTTTACTATTACTATTATACTTAAGTAATTATAGCTTAAGTAATATCTATTCTTTCCTTAAGGTATTATATAAATATTACTATCTAACCCTTTAGGGATATTGAGAGCGTAAAAGTATTATAAACTTATCAAACTAACTTAAGGTTAAATTTATATAAAGCTTAATTTAGGCTTAATCTTATAATTAATAAGTCGCGGTTATTTAAAGCGAGCTAGTATAGTAATAAATAGTTAGGCGCGAAGCGGGGCTAGTATAGTTACTTAGGGGGCGCTAACTTAGTTTATATACTAGGGATTAACTAAAAGCGGGGTACCTCTTTAGAACTACTTAGTATCGAGCGCTCTAAGAGTAGCGGGGTATATTATAGACTCGAGCTATAAGCTTAGGTCTATAAGTAGTAGGTTACGTAAGGGGAGTATATACCTTAATAAGGAGCCCCTTAGAGGCGAGCTAACTATAAGTTTCCTTTTTCTTTATAGTTATTAATATTAATATTAACGCTTACTTATAGATATACTAAGGCTAGTTCTTAATAGTTAAGTAGTAGTAAACTTAATACTTTATAGTATTAATCCTTAGGTTTATATTTATAGCTTAAGTTTATATTTATAGCTTAAGTTTAGTAAAGAAATTACTACTTTATCGCGATAAGTTTATATAATATTACTTTAGTATTATACTTAAAAGTAGTAACTTCAGCAAAAGTATTAAAGCTAAAGACCCTTTTTTTCTTAAAATTAAGTAGTTTTATAACTTCTTTAATAAAAAGTAAGCTAATAATATCTTACTACTATATTAAAAAAGCTATAATTATTATATTTATTAAAAAGAACCTTAATAGCTTAAACTTAACGCTACTATAGGGTATTCTCTATAATATACTATAAAAATGCTTACTTAAAGTATAAAAGTAAATTATAAATATAATAAATAAAGGCTAAATATAAATAAGTTCTTTCTTAGTAGTAACTTTAGTTTTATTTATAAAGAAACTTAATAATAAATAATAATTTTATATAAATTAATTTTTTATTTATTATTACTCTTATAGAGCCTAGGGCTATAGAGAGGTAACTAAGCTATAAGCCCAGTTATAAACTAGCTAACTAGCTAGCTAGCTTTACAATAAGTAAAGGAAAAAACATAAGAAAGCTCGTTTAATAGTATTTTTCGTATTATAAATTCCCCCTTAATAGCTTATAAGCTAGGCCTGAGCTTAGCTTATAAGCTAGAAGGTTACTTATTTATAAACTACTATAAGCTTTTAGTAAGAATCGTATATATTTATATATAATTTCTACTAATTTCTACTATTAAGACCTTATCTTTAAGCTACTACTTTAAATCCGCGATTATAATATTATATAGAACCTTCGCAGCCGGCTTTATATACTATGGAACGGGAAGATAGCTATACTTACTTCCCTTATATATCGACCTTTATAAGCTACTTTATTATAAGTACTAGCCTTATTATAAGGAAGGTTATTACCTTAATTAAGCTAATAAAATAGTTAGCGCCTAGCTACTAGTATATAGTAAATGCCCTCGCTTATAGAGGTTAATAAGCTTTAAGGCAATCTAGACGAAATAGCGCTTTAGGTACTATTATTATAGCGATCGAGATTATTAAAAAATATAGCTAAAATATAGGGTACTAGATTTATAAGTAGATAAGGATGGGGGAGTAGGAGTAGCCGTATTATAACGTTACGGCCTTTATAAGTAGATAAGTAGTATTATAGCTAGCTTTATAACTAATAATAGATATAATTATAATTCTTAGTACGCTATTTAGTACGCTTCTATCGGCTTAGCTAAATAATTAATAAGCCGTAAAGTTATAACTTTACTTGGCCTTAGTAAAAATGCGTTTTTAAGCAAATTAAGCTATAGCTTAGCTAGTTAGCTTAAACTCTATAGAAATAGCAAAAAGTATAATATTTAGCTAAATTAAAGCTTCGCCTTTATTACCCCTATTATAATATAAATATACCTTTAGGGGATTTCTTTAGTACCTAGGGCTATATAGCTAATTAAGCTAGCGCGGCCTAGCGCGGGCTAGAATAAGCAAAATATAAGTTTTACTATTCGTTTAAAGATTTATTACTAGTACTACTCTTAAGATATATCTCTTTCAGGCTATAGGCGTTACTAATTAAAAGTCCGTAGCTAACTTCGCCTTCGGCCTTATTAATATAGAAAAGTAAGAAGGCTTTTAATAGCTATATAAGTAGCTAGACTACCTACGTTAGTAGGTTAGGGCCGCCGCCCCTTCTATAGTTATTACTAATAATGAAATAATACTTAAGAACGCTCTTAACTAGGTCTTTCTAGCTATATAGTAGTAGCTTTATATATATTATATTAACGCTAATATTTAGGCTCGAAGTTAGCCTAAGTAGGTATTTAATAGTAGCTCTAATAATAAAGCTGACGATAAGGCTAACGAGGCTACTACCCGCGGTATAACTTAAGAAATAGGCTACTATAGCTTTATAGTACTACTAGACCTTAGCTATAGCCGCGAGGGTATATTAGCTGCCTAATTAGCTATTATTTACGCCCTAACTAAAGATATCTTTACTTAAGCTTAGTAGCTCGATAAGACTTTTAGCTAGTAATAAAGCTATATTATTATATATATCTCTAATAAAGATATAACCTAGTAAGAGTAGTAAGCTAAGTACTATATTAACCGCTATTATAACGTTAGCTTAAGGGTTAATAGCCCTATAAAAACTATATATAAAGATATAAAGTTTTATTTACTAATTAATACTAAGGATCTTTTTTACCTTTATATAGTATTTATATAGATAATCGAGAATAAAGAGCGTATATTAATTAGTAAGTAGCTAAGACTATATTTTTAATCTTTAGTAGATAATTCTATATACTACTATATAGTTAATAAAGATAACTATTAGTATTACTATGTTAAAAAGAATAAAGGTATAAACTTTCCGAGCTACTTAAACAAGGCTAGCTATTTTAAATTCTATTAGCTAGTATTATAGTTTTCTTCCTTTAAGTAAGTAGCTAAAGAATAAAATAGGCTTAATATCTATCTTTATAAGCTAGGTAGCTAGGTTTTATTAAACTCTGTCTTATAGGTAGAATACTATCGCGGAGAGTCTAGCTTTCTGGTTAATCTAGATAAAGAGTTATTTAAAGCTTAATTAGTTAAGTTAGCTTATTAGTAAAATATATAAACGCTTATTACTCCTCGTTAGTTAAGCTAAAAGTTATTTTAGTAGTAAATCTAGCCTATACTTAGCTAACTCCTTCCTCCTAGCTTTTAATAAATAGTTCTATTTTCTATTACTAAAAGGGTTTAACGAACACGGCGAAACCTAGGATAAGATATTAAAGCTATCCTACTATACCGATCTAGGTTTCTAATCGTTAAAGGGTATCTAGGAATTTTATATTTTAGATCGCGCGTATTCTTTCCGCTATATTTATAATCCTAATACCGTCTACTTTAAACTTAAGGAGTTATATAGAGGGGAACCCTAAAAAGGATTTTATTCTAGATAGGGTAATATTCCGATTATAAAAAGCGCGGAAAACGCTTTCTAAGTAATATAAATATTCCTCGGCTAAGCTAAGGAGATAATAATATCGTCGATATAAGCCGCGGCGTAATCTTAATACCGCTAAAGGACGCTATCAATAAATCTCTAGATATAGGCTAGTAAATTCTTAAATTTTATTAAAGTTATAAAAGATTACTTAAGTCCCTTATAGCTAACTACTATAAACCTTTCGCGGTATTCTAAGTAGATAAGGAATTAGTAGAAAAAGCTTTATATATCTACTACGCTAATATATTTTTTACCTTTTAAACGTTAAATTATATTTAATTAAAGTAGTATTAATTAAGTATATATCTAGGATTATAATAGCTTTAAGCGTTGAGAAGTCGAGAATTACTTATTTTTTCTTTTTTCCAATTTACTATTTACTAAATAATAAATATTAGTACTATAAATAGAGTAGGATATATAGGCTAATTTATCTATCTTTACTTAAGTAAAAAATCGAAAATTTTATCTATAAATATATAGTCTTTCGAGCTAAGCGGGTAGGCTTATAAAGCGACTTTTTTATTTTACTATTCTTCTACTGATAGATATATATTTCTTCTTCCTCTGAAGTTTAGATAACTCCTTCGTCCTACTATAGCCATAGGAATTAGCGAGCTATAGCTTAGATACGCTACGCTAAGGTTTCGTTTCTATTATAGATTTTAATACTTTCCTTAGTTTCGATTTTAAAGAGGTCTTTAATGTATAAAATACCGAGCTTAAAGTTCTTCGCGGCCTTCTCTTATAGTATATATATTAATAGTTACTTGTTATCCCTTATAGGTATATCTTCTAAGTATATCTCCGCTAGGAATATATAGTAGTCTATAATATTTATTAATATCCCGATTTTTTATCTCTTTTAGAGGATAATAGGCCTATAAAGGTAGTTAGTAGTAATAATCCCTTTATTGCTATAGAAGAGGGTATTTACTAGTTTTAGCGTAGTCGCAAAAAAGATTAAGTTTTATCCTAAAGGGCAATCTTTAATCTTAATAGGGATTAATATTCTTATCCCTAAGAAAATAGTAGTTTTTATAGTATAGAGTACTTACCTTTAAATCGCTTATTAATATTAAAACCGCGCTTCATAAAAGAGGTTTCTATATATATTAATTTAAAGGGTTCGGTTAGTAGTAAAGAGATTAGCTTTATATAGTAATAGCTATTTGTTACTAAGTAGTAGTTTAGGTCTAAGCCTAGTTATTATCTATACGCTTACTTAGGTTTTTCTAACCGCGGGTTATCTATTAATATAGCCTAGTAAGTAAATAGTTATTATTACCTATCCCTTAGCTATTATATATCCGCTAATTCCTCTTAAGTAGTAAGTTTTTTTTTTTTTTTTTTTAATGGCCTTAAAAAGCTGTTAGGGGGAAAAAGACCAACTTGAAAAGAGCCAGAATGACCTTCCTTTTGTTATCTTTGTATTCGCTTACAGAAAACTCTTCCCTAATTGGTTATAGGCCCTTGGTTATATAGCTAGCTAGGATTGCTAATAGAGGCCTGTTAGGGCCTCTATTAGCAATCCTAGCTAGCTATATAACCAAGGGCCTATAACCAATTAGGGAAGAGTTTTCTGTAAGCGAATACAAAGATAACAAAAGGAAGGTCATTCTGGCTCTTTTCAAGTTGGTCTTTTTCCCCCTAACAGCTTTTTAAGGCCCCTAGGTTACTCATTCTCGAGCCACTTAGCCGTACCAATATTAGTCTTAGCTAGGAAGGTTAGAAGGGCTTCCCTTCCTTGCTGTGAGCTAAAAAGGTTAGGTAGGTCAAGGGCATCCATTGTCTGTCCTTTTAGAAGGGCCCTTTTAAGGACCCTTCTTTCCTTTCCATAGTTGGGACAGCTAAGGATAAGGTGCCGAACTGTGTGCCTCCCTCGGCCACAGCGGCAGCTGTCCTCGTCTACCTTCTTTATCTTCTTCAAGAAGGCAAGGAAGAAGCCGGCCCCAAAAAGAAACTGGAAGAAGGGTGCTAGGGCAGGCCGGGGCCTCCCTATAAGGTCTTTTTCCGGGCTAAGGGCTAGGCGAGGATTTTTCCGAATAGATTGATAATGCCTGCCTAGGCCCTTAGCCCTAGGCCCTTTAGCTGCCTCAGCAGCCCAAAGGCCCTCCCAATAGTCCCTAACTGCTTTCCGGGTCTTTCTTCGCAGGTGGCTAATAGAGACCTCCGGGGCAAGTAGTAAGTTTTACTTTTATCGATTTAGACTTCTTCAAAGAAGTTTAGTTAAGTTTTATCTATAAAATAGCGGGAAGCTCTTAAGTTAACGTAGATTTTTATTACTTTAATCGGCCTTTGTTTACTATAGGCTATAATTCTAGCGTAGGTATAATTTAATAGGGTGTTTAGGTCTACTACCTACTAAATAAGTCGCGTAATAATAATAATTAGGGATTCCTTACTATCTTCCTGTTAAATAAAACTTTGTTTTAAGAGGGTTCCCTAGAGTTCGGCCTAGCTATTATTAAGTCTCGTTAAGGCTAAGTATAGCTTTAAACGAAATAAACCTTATCCTCTATTATTTACGGGGATAGCTTTATTTTATATTTAGTAGAGTCTTTATTAATTAATAAGTAGTTATTATCCGTTAGTATCTCGCTAGTATTTCTTTCTATATTTTAATTATTTTCGACTAAGAGCTAGTTGAGTTACTTAGTAAAGTATCCTATTTTTTTCTTTTATCTTAGGGGTCTCGCTTCTTTAAGGGGTTTCCCTATAAAGCTAAAGATAGAGCCCTTTTATATATTAAAGCCTTTATTAAACTTAATCTCTAATAAAAAATTATATCGGGGTATAAAGATGACCTTAGATAGAGTAAAATCGCTATATAATTAAGAAAGAACTAAGCTAAACCCGGGTTGCTATTTTTCTATATTACTAGCCTTTTCTACCTAAAAGAAACTATTAGTTGACGCCGGTTATATATACTAAAAGAACTAGTAGAGGAAATTAGTATAAATATATATTTATAGTACTTCTATATAGAAACGATAAAACTCTAGGAAGACTTATTTAGTAGTTTCTCTATTCTACAGTTATACTACTAAATCTAAGACTTTGTTGCTAAATATACTATATATTAATATAACTAAGTAAATAGATCCTAATTAAATAGGTAATTAATCCTTATTACATTATAAGTAATCCCATTCTATATAATTAAAATAGATTTTATTACCGGGCTACTTATAGTACTAAGCGATAGAGTACTATAGCGAAACCCCTAGGGGAATTCTTTAACTCTTTCCTTATTATTACGGATAAATTCTCTAAGATATATATTTTAATCCTAAGGGACAATTAATTTATAGTAGGTAAATAAATATAAGCGCTCTATATAGAACTAATATAAGAAAACTAGGGGATTTTGAAGTAAATTATCTCGGATAGGGACCTTAAGTTTACCTCGTAATTCTAAAAAACGCTTTAGCAAGCTTTCTAATCTAAATTACTTATATTTATAGTATAATATATATAATATAAACTAATAAATAGTCGGAATACTAAAACTAAATAGTAGAGGTAGCGCTATACTTTTTTACTATAGACTTTCTAATAAGTAACTAAGTAGACGCCTTTATTGCTATTTAATTTAGTAGCCCTGCGGGCTTCGATATAGCGCCTACAGCGGAGCACTAAGTATTCTATAGCGTGGGCGCCATGCCCGCAGCTATAGGTATCTCTAGCGACCTTGCCTATCCTCTTTAGGTGACTTTTTAGGTAGCCGAAGCCTGTGATTAGCTATATATAGGCCGATAATATAGGCCTATCCGTCTTAGCTACTAGGGGATTAGGCTTAAAGGAATGCGTTCCTCTAGCCTTCTCCATAAGCCTCTTATAGTGTATTCCTAGGCCTCCCTTACTATAAGTTAAGCCTATCTAGGTGCCTACGAGGGTCTATCGGATCCGGCGGCGTAGGTAGCTTATAGAGATTATAGGAGCCTCTATAGGTCTAATTTTTAGGCCCTTTTTAGCTTGCTAGTCTGCTATTTCGTTACCTAAAATATCTATATAGCTAGGGCACTACTCTATCTTTAGTAGGTAGTAGGGCTATAATAAGCCTAGGAGGCTCCTTATCCATATAGCTAGGTCTAAATAGCTTAATATCTTATAGATAGCTGCCTAGCTATCTATAAAGATAAAGACTAGCCATACTCTCTACATACTAGGCCTAGGCCTATTTTTTGTTTTTTTTTTATATCATTACTCGCATGCAGCCTCTGAGGCCATGGCGAGGC
>KQ030823.1:9911-22042 GCA_000956045.1 Hirsutella minnesotensis 3608
CCAGGGCGTTGGGCCGCGGCAACGCTGCGCTGCCGGCTTTCCTACCCTAGGCTGCTCTCCAAGTTCTATCACGAAACAAGATTGCCCAAAATTTCCCGCTGACGGGTGAGGGCCACGAACGAAATGCGCCTTGAGCTGTCGAAATGCTGGATGAGCTGACTGGACGGCTGTTGCGGGGAGGATCTACCGGGACACTTGTACTGACATCTTGCGATGTACTTTAGTGGCGTCTACAGCAGAGACAACTGCCCGTGGACAGGTGTCGTTATGTGAAACCATGTGGCCTTTGCAAGGGAAACTGGTTCATCTTGTCAGGTAGCGGTCGGGAAAAGTTAGTTTAGCTCAGCACGTCCTGTGCTCCGATAGGAGACCTGAGCGACTGAAGTCGCTGGACGGAAAATACACACACACACACAAACTACTCGCTGCTAACGGGTACCGGTACACCAGTAGGGATAGGTTTTTGACGGTAAATGTTGGAATAGTCAATTGCTCACCTCCTGCACGGAAGAATGTTGGCCCTAGCCCGAGATGTTTGCTTTGTATGCTCTCTATCTCCTCTTTCTCTTTCACACTCTACAGAAGAGAGAGAAGATAAGTCATGATCATAGCTGTAATAGAGCTTCTTTGTGACTCGTATGTGTATCGATACACGGTGACCTACCTTCAACGTACATACATACTTATATTTACGCGTTCTGTCTGACGCGTCACCACGTTCGCGTTAATTGCCAGGAAACCACTGAATTTAATCCATAGGACCACCATCCAATATGAACAATATATTGCCAATATGGATAGGCTTATATTGTATTGTGACAATATGGCAGAGGGCATATTATATTGGCACAATATCAGAAAACGCATATTATATCGTATGTATTGCAATATATTGTTTTATTGTCATACTATTAGCAACACTGAAGGTCGGCCGCAATGGCGTCGTCAGCGCGTGAGCTGATGCGCTGTGGTGATGGACATGGACCTAGGCCTCTGCTGTGTTATGGGAGGACAAGGCGACTTCATCAAGACAAGGATAATGCATTGACGCGCCGACGTGTGCCCAATGTCGAGGTTGACAGATTAATTTCAGGTGTCAGAGTCGACTCCGCTTGTTGCCCAACGGCGGATCGTGCCAAACGGGACGCAGTAAGCCAACGTGCGTCCGAAGGGGTGCGCCAGGGGGTGCGTACCAGTAAATGCATTCTAGGGCGTGCATACTAGTAAATTTTCTCTAGGGCTTGGGTACTAGTATATTTATTCTAGGGCGTGGGTACCAGTATATTTGTTCATGCTAGGGCGTGGGTAACAGTATATTTGTCTGTACTAGGGCGTGGGTACCAGTGTATTTTGTTTGTGCTAGGGCATGGGTACCAGGATACTTGTTTGTGCTAGAGCTTGCGTACTAATGTGTTTATTCTAGGGCGTGGGTACCAGTAGACGTATTCTAGAGCGTGCGTATCCGTACTAGTTAATTTATTCTGGGGCGTGGGTACCAGTATACTTGTTTGTGCTAGAGCTTGCGTACTAATGTGTTTATTCTAGGGCGTGGGTACCAGTAGACGTATTCTAGAGCGTGCGTATCCGTACTAGTTAATTTATTCTGGGGCGTGGGTACCAGTATACTTGTTTGTGCTAGAGCTTGCGTACTAATGTGTTTATTCTAGGGCGTGGGTACCAGTAGACGTATTCTAGAGCGTGCGTATCCGTACTAGTTAATTTATTCTGGGGCGTGGGTACCAGTATACTTGTTTGTGCTAGAGCTTGCGTACTAATGTGTTTATTCTAGGGCGTGGGTACCAGTAGACGTATTCTAGAGCGTGCGTATCCGTACTAGTTAATTTATTCTGGGGCGTGGGTACCAGTATACTTGTTTGTGCTAGAGCTTGCGTACTAATGTGTTTATTCTAGGGCGTGGGTACCAGTAGACGTATTCTAGAGCGTGCGTATCCGTACTAGTTAATTTATTCTGGGGCGTGGGTACCAGTATACTTGTTTGTGCTAGAGCTTGCGTACTAATGTGTTTATTCTAGGGCGTGGGTACCAGTAGACGTATTCTAGAGCGTGCGTATCCGTACTAGTTAATTTATTCTGGGGCGTGGGTACCAGTATACTTGTTTGTGCTAGAGCTTGCGTACTAATGTGTTTATTCTAGGGCGTGGGTACCAGTAGACGTATTCTAGAGCGTGCGTATCCGTACTAGTTAATTTATTCTGGGGCGTGGGTACCAGTATACTTGTTTGTGCTAGAGCTTGCGTACTAATGTGTTTATTCTAGGGCGTGGGTACCAGTAGACGTATTCTAGAGCGTGCGTATCCGTACTAGTTAAGTTTGGCGTGCAGGACGTGCGGCGGGCGATTTGATTGAAACGTGGCCGTGGCTGCATGAGAGAGTTGTCGTGGCTGTCGTGGAAAGGCAGAATAGGATATGGGGAGCAGGGGGGGGAGGCCAAGTTGGTGCAGGCACAGAGCGAAGAAGAGGGGAGGGGGCGTTGACGGTCGACTCATTTGCCGCGAATGCGTGGAAGGAGAGGCCAATTGAGGATGGGCGTGTGCAAAGTACTTGAGCGACGGCCGTGCTGTATGCGCATGCAAATGTACACATTTGTCGCGGTGCAGCGCGGCACGACAGCGGCACCTGCATCTACCGCGCGCGGCGCCAGGCGGTCCTGGAAACATTTGATGGAGAGACGGGCAGAGGTCTAGGTATATCGGGGTCATGCCTACCTAGGTAGTGACTTGGGTCACAGTCTGCCCTCACCACTGCGTGCCAGGGCCGCCGCTGCAAACCGATGGACTGGGCGAGCAGCAAAGATTGTACCCTCATGTACTAGGGGGGCCTAAAAGTCGGCCCCCCGCACTTGATTCTCAAGCACGGGGGGTCAATTGACCAGGAAAGGGTGCGCTGACCGGGAAACGGAACGTAGCTACTTCTTTTCCACGCCAAATTGTGTGTAATGGTAGGTAGACTATTTTAGCTGCAAACCCTTCGTACTAGCATCAAGTCTCCCCACCTATTCTACTAAGAATGTGAAGCTATCGCGTAACGGTCGGTAGGGCGACGAGATGCGTCGCGTCGCCGCAACTTCGCAATATCGCCAAAACTCCAATTTAATTCCAATCGCGCTCAAACTATCACGATGTCTTCTGATTGCGATGAGGAGTCTGCCATTGATAGGTGGATTAATTCGGATACAGGGAAGACAATCTTTTCGAAGAATACTGCGGAAAACCTCGAGACGCGCACCGTTGCGGCGGCCGAGCTATTCCAAGAGGGTTATTACCCTACGATTAAGGCTGCCGCTATTGCGCTGTGTGTGCCGTATAAACGACTCTGGTCTCGTATAAAGGGGCATCACCCGGTGAGTAAGAATGGAGGCAACTTCACGCTACTACAGCCGGAAGAAGAGGCCGAGGTGATATGTTGGGCACATCGTCGGATTATTCAAGGTCACCACATTCAGCGGCGATCGCTTCAACAGCACGCCAACACTATTCTGCGTGCTAAGGAGAGAGAGACGAGGGCATCGCGATCTTGGGCTCAACGCTTCATGCGACGGCATAGGGATATATTCCACCGCCGGAGGGCAGTCTCTAGAGACGCTAAACGTAAAGCTATGCAAGACCGGGCTAGCGTTGATGCCTTCTTTAAGGCTTGGTCTAACTTTATCGCCGATCACGGCATCAAACGCGACAACATCTGGAACTTCGACGAGACCGGCTTTATGGTTGGCTACCTCCAGAAGGGGACATTCCTGTGGACTTTCAACGAAATAGACAAGCCCGTATTAACTGACGCACACGATACTGTCTCTGTGACCGCAATTGAGGCTATATCTGCCTCTGGAGAGGTGATTCCGTCGTTCCTAATTCTCCCAGGCGTTCAAATCCCAGTCCGCTGGGTCGACAACGACCTCGACGGCGATACAATTATCACGACTAGTCCGAAGGGGTATACTAATGATATTATCGCGATCGAATGGATTAAACACTTCGAGCTTCACACGAGGCCCCGGGTCAAGACCGATACGAGGCTAATCCTTATGGACGGCTGTGATAATCACTTCACAGTGGAGATAGTTCACTTTTGTCACGATCACAATATCGAGCTCTTCCCGTTGCCGCCGCATCTCACGCATTATCTCCAACCCCTAGATGTTGGTGTTTTCCGCTCGTATAAACACTGGCATCAACAAGTGTTGTATCGCGAGATCGCCGACGGCGCTGCCGACTTTAATAAGACCGACTTCCTGTATCATCTTCAAGAGATTCGCACACGATCCTTTAAGAAACACACGATACTCTCATCCTGGGAAAAATGCGGCCTTTTCCCGTACAATCCGGCGATAGTTCTTGATCAGCTTCAAGATGCGTTATCTTCATTGACTCAGGATGTGGATAAGCAAGATCTTCCCGGCGCTGTAGGCGCCGGGAAATATGACGAGAATATCATAAGGGCACTCGAAGCGGCGGTCACACCAAGGGGCACGCGTTGTGCCCCTGCGCCGCGCACGCCCCTAACGAAGCCACTATTCGATTGGAATAGCGTCACAACACCAAAGCACAGCTTGATGCTCCTTGCGCAGCTTCAGCAGTACGTGAAGATACGGATCGAGGGATGCCTCGAGTCTGATGTGCCGTTGACCCCGTCAGTCAGGCATGTTCTTTCGAAGGCCAATCGCGCTGGGCGCATTCTCGCTCTGAATGGCATTATGGCCACGTCTGAGATGGCTATCATCAAAGAGAAGCAGCTGCGGCGATCTACGTTAAAAGAAGGCACCCAAGTTGTTGCCCGCTTCGGCCCCCTAAGTGTCCACGATGCTCGGGTGCGGGTGGCTCGCGATGAATATAACCGGCGCGCTTCACAAGAAGATGAGGCGCGCCGGATACGAAAAAAGAGGTCTCGTGAAGAGGTTCCCTTCGTGAGAAGATGGATGCGCGATCTTAGAAGCGTTGCTCGGAATAGTGTCACGAAGTGGAGGTTATCGGAGATGCGGCGACGAGGCGGCCTTACGAAGGCGGACTTCCGCGCGTATTTAGATAACCCGGAACAGCTCTGCTTACATTATCGCCTTTTTCGCGAGCTCAAGCACAAAGGAAAGATCGTGAATAGTTTCACCTGGCCCGAGGAATATGACGTCGATATTATTGACGATGCGGTGCTATTGCTCGCCACAGAGTATCACGATCGCGTTAGCAGCCGTAAGGCGCTTTCTCTCGAGGTTGACGGCATTGAGATTACTCAAATCCATGATATAGAGGCAGAAGGCGATGAGAACGAGGTTATCAAAGTTGAAGATGCTAACGAGGCAGCCCCGAGTGCGGATGCCCTCATTTGATAATATTCTTGTAGATAATTAGGTTGACGGGGTGTATGCGCTTACGGGGGGAAAAACGATACTTCAATCGCTCTATTTTTACTATGAGAAATTGGCTTTTTCTATGTACCCCGATTTTCCCGGTCAGCGCACCCTTTCCTGGTCAATTGACCCCCCGTGCTTGAGAATCAAGTGCGGGGGGTGTTGGAATAGTCAATTGCTCACCTCCTGCACGGAAGAATGTTGGCCCTAGCCCGAGATGTTTGCTTTGTATGCTCTCTATCTCCTCTTTCTCTTTCACACTCTACAGAAGAGAGAGAAGATAGTCATGATCATAGCTGTAATAGAGCTTCTTTGTGACTCGTATGTGTATCGATACACGGTGACCTACCTTCAGTAAAAAAAAAACCCCAAAGACCAGTAATTTACCGTCATTTACTCAAAATTTAGTAATTTACCTCAGGGTAACCCTGTGTAACACCAGTGGGCAGCACGTGAACAGCGTCATTCATGCGCATAAAGACTTGGATTGCGTCATCTGTAGTCATCCCAAACGGAAGTGGGGATCGCAATACGTTAGCTTGAGTTATAAAAGACATGGGATAACCATAGTCTCCTGTGGAGTTGGCCCCCCGTACTTCACTTTCTGTTTCGTCGTGTTTGTGCTTCTTACATGAACAGATTATTCAACCGGCAACAGTATAACCGTGCCGAAGGTCCTAGACACCAGTCGTCACTCGTCAGGTATTCAAATATATTGAGATCCCAAACTGTGAAAGGCTGGCCCGGAGTTTCTTCAACAAGCAGTTGCTGGTGCCTTGGTATTGTCTATCTAAAACTGAGGGGAAAGAAGGAGGAGCTCGAGGCGCAGCCTCGAGCTTGGGGCCTAAGTCTTGACGGACCCGGTAAAACCGGGTCCACTACATCGGGCCCAGCCCGTGACACGAACGAATGTGAAGGAAGATCATGCATGTCTCAGTTGTGAAAATTGTACAACTAGCCAAAGTGAGAGCCTTCCTTACGAAGCTCTTTCTTTCCCCTTTCTCTCCTTGTAGACAATCACTTTGTCCAAGCCGCACTCGACCTCGTTCGTGCCTTGTACCGTCACATATTGTCTACCGATACCACAATACGGCATATCACTGTCCTCGACGTGAATATTGCCAACACGTCACCAACCGTCCCCAACCCCACCCCAAGACTCTTTCCAGCAAAAATTCCACCCGTTTGCAATCAACCAGAGCGACCAAAGCAACGCAAAGAATTGAACCAAACGTAACGAAACGAACCAAACGAAGCGAACCAAACGAAGCGAACCAAACGAAGCGAACCAAACGAAGCGAACCAAACGAAGCGAACCAAACGAAGCGAACCAAACGAAGCGAACCAAACGAAGCGAACCAAACGAAGCGAACCAAACGAAGCGAACCAAACGAAGCGAACCAAACGAAGCGAACCAAACGAAGCGAACCAAACGAAGCGAACCAAACGAAGCGAACCAAACGAAGCGAACCGAACGAACCAAACGAAGTGAACCGAACGATTCCAACGACGCCTCACGAAGCTAACCCCTACCGAAGCCATGGGTAGCGCCGTCGATCGGGTACCACCCTGCCCACTGCTCAACGCCAGCAACACTGAGGAGACTTTCCGTAGCACATTCGCAGCCAAGCCCTCCGATCTGATGAAAGAAGTCTTCCTCATGTGCAATGCTGCCTACAGCATGCAAAGCGTCATCGACTCTCTGCGTGCTTCGGCCGCAACAACAAATGCAGAAGTGGAAGATCTTCAAAACCGCCTTGAAAATATTCTAATCACTAAGAATGATGGAGACGCGACGATCACCCGTCTGATGGCCGAGAACGAAGCATACCTAAGAGTCATTCAATCAGGAGGAGCTTCGCGCCGCTCACCAGAACACCCCGACCCTGAAGCATTCACGGGCGAAGATCCCTCTCGTCTGCCGAATTTCCTTCAGCAACTCGACTTGAAGCTCGAAATGAACAAGGACTGGTGGAACTCGGAACAGCAACGCATGGGATATGCAGTCTCATGCCTGAAAGCCAAAGCGCACGACCAAGTCAGCTACAACATCAAAGACGGTATGGTCCTCTTCGACAGCGTCAACGCCATTAAGGCCGTCCTCCAATCAGCCTTCGGAGACATCGACGCGAAAGCCACCGCCCAGCGCAAGATCTTTGACATGAAGCAAGGGCATAGGTCGCTTACGGTATTCCTCCCTGAATGGTATGCCACCGCCAAGCTCACGGAGTGGGATAGTGAGGCCCTCATTGCGCACCTCCGGCGCGCTCTCCACGACGACATTACATGGAGACTTTCCCTCACCAAGGGCAAGGACACGCCCACCGATCTCACCCAGTTTATGGATCTCATCCGCACCTGCGATAGCGAATGCCGGCAACTCGACGCCAATTACTTCAAAAAGAACGCCAGTGGCTCAACCAAGCACGGTGGCCGTGTACCGGCCCCCGCCAAAACGCCATTGACGACCCCCAATGACTCGGGAGATTCCATGGATTTAAGCGCGATCACATGGGGAGCAGAAGACGTTGCCTCGGGTCGCAGGCCAAAGACCGACGCGGAGAGGGCAGCACGCAAAGCCTATTGCACAAAACATGGACTCTGCCATTGGTGCAGTTCAGACAAACATCGCTCCCTCAACTGCGACACTGCGCCCTGGAGGACGGAAAAAGAGTAGTCTCCAGCGGAAGTCGCCGCAGGAGACGCAAGAAAAAGGATGTCCTCCTACTCTCTTCCCTGAACACAGAGCAAGAACATTTGTTACTACCATGTACTTTAGTTGACGACAAATCAACATCGATCAAAACGAACGCAATGCTTGACTCGGGTGCCACAGGAAAGGGGTTCGTAGACGAATCCTTCGCGCATGACCACAAGTTCACGCTTCACAAACTACGGAACCGTCGCCGGTTGAACGTAGTCGACGGAAGACCCTCTTCAGCTGGCGACATCACCCACGTAGCCCAACTTGACATGGACATCAAAGGACACAAGGAGAAAATGCTTTTTTACGTAACGAAGCTTGGGAAGTACGACATCATCCTCGGAAAGCCCTGGCTGACAGATCACAACCCCATCATTAATTGGAGCACAAACATGGTCAGTTTCAACTCTGACCACTGTCGCCGACGGTGCATGGAGAAAGGACAATATCAACTGGCAGTCTTTGGAACCAGTTCGCTGGTCATTTCGACAGCCACCGCGACGCTGCCACGCCCGCCAATCCCCAGAAGGGTCGGCGCAGCCGCGTTCTACATGCTGGCCGAAAAGCGCGACGTCGACGTTTTCTCACTATCGCTCTACGAGATCGACAAAAGGCTGGCCGAGCTCGGCGTCATCACTGAAGCCTCCACATTCGTAGAGCCAAAGGCACCTCGATTCGGCCAGGCACTTACAGACTTACAAAAGATGAACCGAGAACTCGAGCGACAGGACGGAATGGTGGCCCATCTCCCAGAGAGCCAACAAACCCACGAACTCCAAGCCTGCCGGAAAACAGCAGCCGACATGTACCTTTCAGGAGCATCCCTCGAAGATATTCACAAAGCCCTCGAACCCAAGACTCTGGTCGATCCCGCAACAAAGGTACCCCACCACTACCACGAATTCCTAAAGGTTTTCGATCAGTCGGAGGCAGACAAACTTCCTCCCCACCGGGGCTGCGATCATGAAATTCAGCTTCAACCGGGCACAACTCCACCGCATGGGCCCCTCTACGGTATGTCCGAGGACGAGCTTGTCGTTCTCCGGAAGTTTCTGCAGGAAAACCTCGACAAGGGGTTCATTCGGGCCAGCACGTCTCCAGCAGCCTCGCCCGTGCTGTTCGCGAAGAAGCCAGGAGGCGGCCTGCGTTTCTGTGTGGACTACCGCGGGCTCAATGCCATAACCATCAAGAACCGGTATCCACTGCCATTGATCCAAGAGACCCTTTCCCAGCTCAGCCAAGCCAGGTATTTTACCAAACTCGATGTCGTCGCGGCGTTCAACCGAATACGAATCAAAGAGGGCCAAGAGTGGATGACGGCATTTAACACAAGATACGGTCTCTTCGAGAGTCTGGTGATGCCTTTTGGGCTGTCCAATGCTCCAGCTACCTTTCAAGCCCGGATCAATGAAGTCCTTCGCCCGTTCCTCGACAGATTTTGCACGGCGTACATCGACGACATCCTCATCTACTCGAACGATCTCGCCTCCCATAGACTCCACGTCAAATCAGTCTTGCAAGCTCTCGAAGCCGCAGGCCTACAGCTTGATGTCAGGAAGTGCGAATTCGAGACCACTGAAGTAAAGTACCTCGGCATGATCATCTCAACCACTGGCGTACGAATGGACCCTGCAAAAGTTGACTGTCTCGTCAACTGGGAGACTCCCGTCAACGTGAAAGACGTCCAAGCCTTCTTAGGATTTTCGAACTTCTACCGACGATTCATCAAAGGATTTTCACGCATTGTTCGGCCACTTGTTGCTTTGACACGGAAGTTAGTCAAATGGAATTGGACTCCATCGTGCCAAGAGGCATTCGACGCGCTCAAAAGTAGCTTCACTTCAGCGCCAATCCTCAGACACTTTGACCCCGCAAAAGAAGTGTTTGTCGAATGCGACGCGTCCGACTTTGTCTCTTCCGGCATCCTCTCCCAGGAAGACGACCAGGGAGTACTACACCCAGTGGCTTTCATGTCCAAAAAGTACGACCCGGCCGAGTGCAACTACGAGATCTACGACAAAGAACTTCTCGCCATTGTGCGATGCTTCGAATGCTGGCGACCCGAACTCCAAGGCGCACACCATCAGATTACGGTCGTCACTGATCATGCCAACCTTCGATATTTCATGACGACCAAGCAGCTTTCAAGGCGCCAGGTTAGGTGGAGCGAGTTCCTCTCACAGTTTCAATTCGCCATCAAGTCAATACCGGGGAAAGAGAACGGGAAGCCCGACGCTCTCACGCGAAGATCGCAAGACCTACCACAAAACGAATCTGACGACCGCATCCGGTACCAACAACAGTCACTCCTCAAGCCACACAACGTTGACCGCTCCATCCAAGAACAACTGAAACTTAATCCCGAACTGTCAGAGCTCTTCGTAAACCTTTGCTTGGAGCAGGAGATTGCACTCTGCCCCACCATCCTTGATGAAATCCAAGGTCCAGAGCCAATCGACCACAAGATCACGAGACTCCTTGACAGGGGGTACGAAGACGACGAATGGTGGATGAAAATCAGGGACGAGATGCTCAAGCCCCATGGCGTGCCTCACTCCAAAGAAATCCCCCTATCAGAATGCACGATAAATGATGGCCGACTATACTTCCGAGAGAGATTATACGTACCCCAAAGCGAATTGCGGACCCTCCTCATCCAACTCGCTCACGACAGCGTCGAATCTGGCCACCCCGGCAGGAACAAATTATACGAGCTCATCTCACGCTCCTACTGGTGGCCGAGACTCAGTGTTGATACGAAACGGTTCACACGGAACTGCCACGGATGTCTGAGAAACAAGAGCTCCCGGTTTCGGTACCAGGGGACTCTGAAACCTCTCCCAATTCCACTGCAAAGATGGAAAGACCTGTCTGTTGACTTCATCGGCCCAATTCAGCCGACGGCCCGTGGGTTCAACGCAATTATGGTCGTTGTCGACAGACTGTCTAAGGACAGGCATTTCTCGCCTTGCAGAACCGACATGAAAGCGCATGACTTGGCAATGCTCTTCGTACGAGACGTATGGAAGCTCCATGGACTCCCGGATTCCATCGTCTCCGACAGAGGACCACTGTTCGTCTCAGAATTTTGGAAGGCCGTGTGCCACTGTTTACAAATCAGCATCGCCCTTTCTACAGCTTATCACCCCGAAACTGACGGGCAGACGGAGAACGCCAACGCATTCCTCGAGCAATATCTTCGCCAGTACGTTAGCTTCGCTCAGGACGATTGGGACGAGTGGCTCCCACTAGCCGAATTCGCAGCCCGCAACGTTGTAAACGACTCAACTGGGATGTCCCCATTCTTTTCGAACACAGGCTACCACCCTCGAATGAGTTTTGGCCCTCCTCGACCAATGCCACGCGCAGCACCCAAAGATCTAGCAGAGCGCGGCAGCGAGGGCAACAGCTTCGCCGTCAAGATGCAAGAGATCACCGATCTGCTACGGACAAACCTTGCTTCAGCCCAGGCGTCACAAGAGCAATTCGCCAACGCAAACAGGACCCCGGCACCGGCGTATCGAGTTGGCGACATGGTGCTGCTGAGCACGCGAAACATCCGTTCAGCCAGGCCCACCCCCAAACTTGATCACAAATTCATTGGCCCTTTTCGAGTCGAGCGTGTGCTCAACGCTCACGCCTACCAGCTAAAGTTACCACATGAATTACAGTCTCTTCACAACTCGTTCCATACCAACCTCCTGCGACCAGCACCGAACGACCCGCTGCCGGGCCAATACAATCCACCGCCCCCGCCAATCGCACTAGATGCAAACGGAGACCAGAAGCTAAAACCGTTATCGAAGCCAATTAGGTATAACAGGGTTATCCGGGCAAACCAGTGGTTCATGAATGCGGGATCCCCGTGGATCTATTACACGGTTCCTGTAGACCTAGTTCAGTACCCTCAAATATCAGGTTGTCCATCGATCTTTCGGTACTGGGCTCTGCCGCTATAGACAGCTGCATCATTCTCAGCCTCCGTCTTTCCCGGTGCCTTTTGATAATACTATCCAGGGGTGCTGCTGGCACAACTAAAACCACCAGACAAAGTCCACACTGACCTCC
>KQ030824.1:0-13512 GCA_000956045.1 Hirsutella minnesotensis 3608
AATACATATTGATAGGCGACTTCTATATTGTTATCGATATCGATAAGCTTAGCAATAAATATGCCCATACTTATCAATATATATTGATTACTGCAATGTCTGTTAACAACGTGCATCGCTGCCGCTTCGCTACACCTATGAGCCTTCGCGACCTTACGAATCTCCCTAATGACCTCGAGACGTAAGGAATACCTTTCAACTCGTTTTGCCAGCCGGCGCCCCACCGGCTTCCCCATCTGCTATCGAGGTCGGCAATGGCAGGTCCGTCTCGAAGGCCAACCGTCCACTCGCTCCAGAGCGCCTCGACAGTTTTCACTGCTCGGCACATCTGATACCGTGGCGGTGGCTCTGGATTAACTATAATCGTAGCTGTCGCTCTCGGGCTCATGGTACGGCTGTCGATAATGCTCGACCGGCTCGAGACAAATCGGCTTCCGTCCCCTCGCCCAAACTGTCAACCGCGGCCGTAACTTGGAAATTGAAACCCTTCGAAAAGAGTGTAGACTGGGCTAGCGCAAGACGTTCTTCGGTGGCTCGAAGCTGCTCCGTTAGCTCTTCTTTAAGCTGGATCGTCCTGGCTTCGTTTCGCACGTCGACGTGGTGTGGATGTGGTCACAGTGGCAAACGCCGGTGGTGAATTTTTTACCACGCATAAGTTGCCGGCTAACCTCAGGCCCTTTTGCTGCAAAGGAAACACACAAAATAAACTTATGTATCACCATCATCGTAGCAATTCATGCAACTTTGGCTTCCAAGAATGTTAGTCCGCCAGACCGACGCCCCAAGACGATCGTTTTGCCATGCACAGCTACAGTTTCTGGTGACCTATAATGGTTGGGAAGCCATAGACATTTCTTTCCATCTACAGTTATCCACTCGTTATCGACATACAATGAATGAGCCGTAGGGTGCTTGTCATGTTGATCAGGTGGGGCCGATGTGAATGAGAATCGGAGCGATCCAAAATTCGTGGTCAGGTATCTGCCGTCAGGCGAGAAGGCGACGGCCGTGACCGAGTTGCCGTGGCCCTCGAGCGTCTGCCAGTGGGTTCCCGTGGCCGGATCCCAGAGCCGCACGGTCCTGTCGTCCGAAGCCGACGCGAGCGTCTTGCCGTCGGGCGAGAAGGCGACGGCCCTGACAGAGTTGCCGTGGCCCTCGAGCGTCTGCAAGTGGGCTCCCGTGGCCGGATCCCAGAGCCGCACGGTTTCGTCGCGCGAAGCCGAAGCGAGCATCTGGCCGTCGGGCGAGAAGGCGACGGCCATCACCCAGTCGCCGTGGCCCTCGAGCGTCTGCAGGTGGGCTCCCGTGGCCGGATCCCAGAGCCGCACGGTCCTATCGTGCGAAGCCGACGCGAGCATCTGGCCGTCGGGCGAGAAGGCGACGGCCGCCACCCAGTTGCCGTGGCCGTCGAGCGTCTGCCGGTGGGCTCCGGTGGCCGGATCCCAGAGCCGCACGGTTTCGTCGCGCGAAGCCGAAGCGAGCATCTGGCCGTCGGGCGAGAAGGCGACGGCCGTGACGGCGTAGCCGTGGCCCTCGAGCGTCTGCCGGTGGGCTCCCGTGGCCGCATCCCAGAGCCGCACGGTCCTGTCCCTCGAAGCCGACGCGAGCGTGGTGCCGTCGGGCGAGAAGGCGACGGCCTCAACCGAGTTGCCGTGGCCCTCGAGCGTCTGTCGGTGCGCGTCCCAGTGCCGTCTAGTGTCTGCACTCATTGCAATGAATGACAGCCTTTTCGCCCACTGCATCTTCCTGACGTCGCTTTCCATTGGACTGAATACGAGTGCGGACCCATACGTCTGCAACGGAGCCCGCTCTATGATTGATCTGTGACTGTGTACCACCCTCTCCGCATCTTCCAAGAACTTGACAAGCTCAGGGCTCGTATCAGGTTTCTGACGGCGATAAGCAGCTGGCAAAATCGAAAATGGTCATGAACATACCTGGGCAATACGTAGAAGCTTTCTTATCGACCGTAACCCTTCGGGGACTTTTCCCAGGAGGGACAAGCTCTCGAGCCAGTAGAGGAGGTGCTCCTTCAGAAACTTAAACACTGCTCCATCGTCCGACAACTGTCCCTTGCAACTGAACGTTTCGCCGCTCTCGAAGAGATGATCGGCCCAGAAGACACAGGAGTACCCTATTGGAGCCAGAGGGTCCGGTTCGGGGGCCTTCATATCCTCTCGTTTGAAGCCATAGTCGAGATCGTACATGTTGTACCTCAGAACTGATGACATTGCTTCAATAGAGCGCAGGCCGATGTCTGCGTGTCCTTGGGCGGCTCCAGACTGCTGAAGCCGATTTTTGAAGTTCTCATCTAGATAGTCCTTGGCAGACTGATGAATCAGGAAGACTGTTTCCTCCATGACTGTTAGGAAAGAGCCGCATTTCTCCACAATCGTTCGCGGGTTTATCTTCGTTGACAAACCAGCAACTGCACTGAGTTCAGCGAGAAACAGCGGGCGGTATGCAAGACAAGTAGCCGTCAAGACACTCTTGCAGCGTTGTGGATCGTGCATCTTCCCCTTCTCTATCCTATCCACCATATGGTCGTAAAGTTCCGACAATCCAGCGGGGGTGGAATTAATGATTTCGACGGCGTCCCAGCCATCCACAGACTCCAGTTCTTTGAACACGAGAGCTACCCAAAGAAATGTGTTCGAAGCGCGCTGGCGGACCTCAGTCGAAAGCTCTGCCAAAGTATTCGTATCGTACCCATCCCTTCCCTCCAGGGCGCGGAGTTTATGGTCGATGTACGCATTGACAGGAGCTTCCAGGGTTTGAGCATCGAGCTCGATGAGAGCCTTCGGAATGACTGGATTTCGGAGCTTGGCTTGAACGGCAACCTCTGGTCGGCTAGAGACTATCCATTTCACCTTGTCGGTGCGACTGATGGAAACTGAAATGAGATTAATTAATTCATCCAACCCAGGATTTGTCCTGTCGCACTCATCAAGGGCATCGATCACGAAGACAACTGGTGACAATTCGGGATCGTTCAGCATGTTCCAGAACGCTTCAGAGAGTGCAAAGAATGCATTCGAATCTCGGAAAAGAGCGGCGCCAGAGTCATTGTACTTCTTGCGCAGATATTCGATGAGATATGGTTGCTGTACTAGGAGCATCCAAATCAGAGACCTCAAGGCGGCTGTGGCGTTGTTCAGGGTTGAGTCCGTGCCTTGACAGAAGAAATACGAGAGTCTGGGCGCAAGGGAGTCTGGTTTACTTTCCAGCTCGCGAATAATGCCGATCAAGAGCATTGTCTTTCCCGTGCCAGCATGCCCCTTTATCCATAATAGTCGGCTTGGGTCGGGGTCGTGTCCGTCATCGCTCCACCTCGTGAATGCTGCATACTGCTCTGTATCAAAGATCCATTTGTATGTACCCTCGAGCAGTGCGTCTTTCTTGTTCTCGATTTTCTTCATGTCGTCCTTCGGATCGACAACGCGAAGATCCCAGAGCAATGCTTTGTCAGTCTCTGCATTTTGTTTGCAGCCCTGGTACCCAATAATAGACCCCTCATAATTCCTGAACGTGAATTTGTTCTTGACAACTCTTGGCATATCGGTTCAGAACTGCGGCGTATGATATGACAGAGTAGCCGTCCTGAAACAGTTGGTAAAGCGAGCAAAATCCAGAAATTCGAAGATTCATTCATGATGCCGCCGCTGCGAGCGCCATTGAGCGGGGAAGGCCCAAGGTTCAGCTGAGATGTCTGCCTAGCAGAAGGAGCACACGTCGAATGCAGAAATCAGACGACCTTGCATTGTGGCTTCAAGGCTGGGGTCAGCTCATTGGCGAGACAAGCGGCGAACCATGATTTGTTCAAATGACAATTGGCACCGCCACGATGCAGCCCTACTTTCCGTCATTCGGCCGCAACAGCGCCTAGCGTCGGTTCCATTCAGACTCCTAAGGATTCCGTTTATAAATTACCCAGCAGGTCCACCAAGGGCATAACTCCCCCCTCAAACCTTCCCGGGCCGTCTACGCAGATATGGCTGGACCAGAGATCGCAATCAGTGCGCTCGGCTTAGCTAGCCTCTTCAACAACGCCATCGATTGGTTCGAGTACGTCCATATCGCCAAGCAGTGTGGACCGAGGCTCCAGGCACATCTGCTGAAATTGGACAACGCGCAACTGAGGCTGACGCGTTGGGGAGATGCCGTTGGCCTATGCGGCTCACAAATCGAGGATGACGATTCCCTTGAGTATTCCGGTTCGTTTTCGTTCGATGCGAGCCAGAAGGCCCAGGCCGAGCGGACTTTACGGACCATAATGCAGAAATTCGAGGCGTGCCAGAAAATTTGCCACGACTATCGCAAGGGAAAGAAAGAAGACGACCCCATTGTTCGGGAGAACGAGATCAAGCCGTTCGGCCACGGATCGGACCCCATGAGGGGATATCTCCACCAGAAAATGGGAAACATCTCGTTTGGCCGCCGAAACAAAGTTTCGCCGTTCCGGAAGGCTAAGTTCGCGATATACGACGAGAAGCACCTGATTGAGTTGGCCAAAGACATCAATGGCCTCATCGACGAACTTTACAGACTCCGCACCAACGCCTTTCAGCCCTTTGGGGATTTCCACTTTGAAGGAAAACAACCGCACCTTTGAGCATCCCTCAACCATCTCTGGGGAGTCCATGCTTGGGAAAAGTTGCTTGATGTGGAAGCCGGGGCCGAGGTTGAAGACAGTGAAACACAGCTCCTGGTCACTCTGACTCTTGAACTCGAAATTGAACTGCTGGCCCTCTTGAAAACGGTTCCTGCCCAGCGCGAGACCTTTCGGTTCCAATAGAATCTCGAAAGGTGGTTTTTTATCGGATGCTTGCGTCCGAAGTTCGAGTATCTGCTTGAACCGTGCAAGATGCGCGAGCGCAATGGCTGCCTCTGGCGCCGACTGTCCGATATCTCTTTCATTGCGTTTCAGGCCACGCACTGGGCCACCATACCCGATCAGGGGTTCGGGCCCAAAAATACGAACGCCCTCTTCAGATTTTTCTAGTCTGAAGTGGTCTTGCTCCAATCTGTTGTTGCCATCGTCCTGCATGACATCGATGGAGCTGGCGATGCGGCTCTGAAGACACTCGTAAAGTGACGCTTGGAATGAAAGTCCAAGGCCAGAGTCGACCAGGACCTGGAACGTTTGCTCCCCAAAACTCCATCGTGAGGGGAAGACTTCGTTCCGGCATCTCTGCAATGCCTGCACTACCTGAGAACTTGAGAAGGGACTATAGCTCTGGCCTCGAAATCGTCAACCTCCTCGATAGAGAAGGCCGTTTCGAGACCTGGTACGAGTAGTGCGAACTCTGAATGTCGATGAACTCCATGCGCCCGACCCGCAGGAACAATGACCGTATTCCTGTCAAAAGGGCCACTCTCAATACGCACGACGAGTGGACTGGTAGAGAAAGGCTCTGTCTTGCCAAAGAAGAGTAGTCTATCTTGTCCGTATACCCTTGGAGTCTGGCCTTTAACTCGGCAAGCCAGTTGGTCGCGTATAGTACGGTAGATTCTGGGGCGCTTGTCCTGTATGCCCTCTTCCAGGTACTTTAGAAGTCCACTGGTGAAGGCTCCGTGGCGTTTTCCGTTCATCGTGATCTCCGCAGCCTTCTCATCAGTGTCGCATGCCGCCATAAGCGTTAAGCCTTTTGGGTTGATCGACCATGTTTCTTCCAGCCGACTAAAACGACTGTCGCTCTCAAATGGGACGGTTTCTGCTGTCTCTTCGTCGATAGGTAGGTTGACAACTGTCGTCAAGTCTTGTGTCCGGACGTGACGGCCACCGCGCCAAGAGCCGCCGGAGTAACAACTATCTAAAGCGACGACCACCTGAACCTCCTTTCTGTTGAGCTGGCTCAGCCACGAGTTGAGCTGCCATCCGCGTATTGCACGCTTCCCACATCCGTAGTCCACCGGCAATAGCGAGGGATCAAACAATCTTCCGCCAGGTGATGCCTGAATGCGTGGTAGCAACGCCCCATGCCCCGAGTAGTGAAAGTAGAAATAGTCGCCCTGGCACGCAAGATTGCATATTGCGTCAAACTCCTGCTTGATGTTGTCGAATGTCGGCAAAGCATCGAGCGATTCTGCAGGCTTTGCATATGGATGACGTGGCTCAGTCGCGGTCGATGTTAGGACAGTAAGACGTGTAAGGTCGAATTGATCCTGGAAAAATCCTCTGAGAGCATTCACATCGTTGACGCAGCCGTGGAGCCAGTTGATACTAACAGGACGACCATTTTCGTCCTTCCTCGACCCGTCGTTACAATACAGGTCGACACCAACGAGCATCACGTAACGATTTGGTTTTCGGACACTGCCCATTGTCGGATGGATAGATACTTCTTGTAGAGGGGGTTGTGGGAATATCTTCTCGAGAAGTCGGTTCAGATGTGTCGTACAGACAAATATCTGCAATGACGCTACCGAGCTGCGAGCATGACACAGTATTTGACCCTGCAGGGAGAAGAGGAGTCAGAGGGCCAGAAATGTCCAGGCAACATGCCTAGTGCTGATGATTGCGTAGTAAGTTTCTGCTCAGGATATTGCATCTGCGTTGTCTGATTCTGGTTGGACAAGACTAGCATCGTTAGCAGACTGCCGTGCTGCAGCTGTTCATCCAAACCAATCAAGCCGATTTGCTAAATGCAGCTAAACGCTCAGCTTCTGGCCTTTTCACGGTAGGTACGAAGTCCGTTTCGAGAAAGTCTACTGTTCCGTCATTGTAGGGGCATTGTCGCCATGATCCAGACTCAGCGAATTACGAGGCGAACCCCTCGAAACGTTACAATTTCAGGGCTCCTTCTCCAGCTTTTAGTACCCTGATTGTACGGATACCTTGATTGTACTTAAGCGCCTCTACTACAGCCACCGCGAGACGCTACTGGCTGCATTCGACTGGACGTGGAAAGTCTCATGGACGAGTCGATTGCCGTGGAAGAAGCAGGCCAAAGAATCAGCTTCGCTGAGGCTTATCACCATCGCGGAGATGTGCTGCGAGGTCTGTGCTTATATGACTACGTTTCGCTCGTCAGGCTCCAACGCGTCGGCAAGGACGGAGGTTCCGGTGCCTGGGGAGAGGTGCCGTTTGAGATCGGTTGGGCGCCGGGGAAACACTGGGTGCAAGTGCTAAGGCGGCCGGGAAAGCACGCCGTTGTCTGCTTCGAGGGCTACTTGAGCAAGGCTTTCGACCAAGACGACGAGGGGTCGTGCCATCGCAGGTACGTCCGGCGATTGGCGGGCCGATGGTGACCATAGGGACTAACTCCTCTGCCGCAGAGCAGCCGTGCAACATCTTGCCCTATTTTTGCCGTGGGAATCCTTCTTAGGCGAAGAACGAGGCGACATCAACGACATATGTGCGCGGGCACGAGAGCTGCTGCCCCCGAGAATCTCGTGCCTCGTCGATAACGTGCAACTGCTTCGGCGGTCGGCCGAAGACGCCAGGCGCGACGCCAAGCAATGGACAGCCTCATCCGGCGGCGAAGATCACACGGGCGCACATATCGAGGAGGCGGGAGGTGGTCAGGCGGACGAAGAGACCGAATCGGCGTACCAATCCAGTAACGTAGGAAACGCAACGCGTCTTATCGACGTCATTAGAAGTGCAGCCGACGCGAACCAGATCACGGCGGGATCGCCGGAACTCACAGCAATGACGCAGAAGCTCTGCCGCTTCCAGCAATCAGCGATATCCTCAACGGCCGAGCTCGCGGCCACCGCAATGCTCGAACACGGGGAGAGGCGGATAAACATGCCAGGGCGAGTGTTTTCCGGGGCCGTAGTACCGCCGCAGGACCAGGTCAAGGCTATAAAGTCCCAACAGGTATGTGCCTCCAAAGAGAGGGTGAATATGATCCAGGGCATCGAAAATATAGCTGCGGCCCATGGAACCGATTGTCGTGCAGCGGCGCGAAGCGTGCTCACCGAACAAGGACATGCAAATGACGGCGGCGGACTTGGAAGAGACGGTAGGCGACGCAGAACCCAGCGTGGAAGTTTGCCTCGGCCCGTCAGCTACTTTTCTTGAGACGGGCAAAGACCTGGTGGCACGGTTGGCATTGAACCAGAAGCAAGCGATTGCCTTCCTGATACTGTGCCGCCAGCTCGACCTGATTTATTGTGGGGGGAAGGAGGGCGACGTTGGTCAGCTCTGCCAGTTCGTCGGCGGCGAGGGTGGAACCGGCAAGTCACGGGTCATCGCGGCGCTCGTCGACCTGTTCGCCAGGAAGGGTCTCTCGAATCGGCTCTTGATCACGGCGACATCAGGGACCGCCGCAGCGCGGATCAACGGCATCACGATCCACTCAGCCTGCGGGTTCTGCAAGGACCAAGGGGCGAGCGCAAACACGGCCAAAGACCTGGACGGAGCGCGAATGGCAAAACGGGCCGATCGATTCGTCCATGGCCAGTCTCGGATGGACTGGCAGGAGAAGGAGATGCTCGTCATCGACGAGGTGAGCATGCTCGGGGCGCGGACGCTGCACGCCGTCAACGAGCAACTCTGCCGGCTCCGCGGATCGCAGCGAGATTTCGGAGGGATCCCCATCGTCCTCTTCTGCGGAGACTTCCACCAGTTCCGGCCGGTCCAAGAGCGGTCGATCCTCCTCCCGAGCGCGGCCGTCTCGTGGGACGTAGACAACTCGTTCAAGGCCGAGCAGCGGCACCATCACGACAAGGCGCACGCGCTGTGGAAGAAGTTCACGACGGCCGTCATGCTGGACGAACAGATGCGCGCCGCCGGCGATCCGGAGCTGCGGAGGCTGCTGAAGCGGATCCGGCTGGGAGTGCGGGATCGCACAGATCTAGACCTCCTCAACTCAAGATGCCTCCGCGAGGGTAGGCGGATCCCATGGGAATCGGGCATCACCGTGGTGACGCCGCTGAATAGGAACCGGTGGAACCTGAACATGGAGGCCAGCTTGGCGTTCCAGATCCAGCAGCGGTCGGTGATGCGCATCTTCATCTCCGAGCGCAAGTGGAAAGGCGGCCAGCCGACGGAGGAAGAAGCGATCATGACACTGAAGCAGGGCGACGATAGCGCGATACCGGTTCCGGCCATCTTCATATTCGTGGCCGGTCGTGGTGAACCACAACACACACCAGGGGTTGAAGCTAGTGAACGGCGCCGGAATAAGGCGGTGGAGGTGATCCTCGACAAGGCCGGGCACCAGGTCTCGGCCGACATGACGATCCACTTCGGGCCGCCTGCGGGGGTGTAATACTAGAGTCGGAAACGACGGAAGAGTTCCACTTTGTGGGAATGCCACCAGGCACGGTCCTACTGACGCCCATGAGCGTTCAGATCCAATGCCAGCAGAAACGGCCGTGGCAGCAAAACGACGTCAACGAGAAAAGGGTTGCCATGCACGGCGGCCTTTGCGTGCACAGACTACAAGGTGCAGGGCGGAACGTTCGAGCGGGTGGCGCTGGAGTTGCGCGGCACGAGGACGACGATTGTCAACGGTCGTGCCGTGCCCTCGCAATGCGACCCGTACAGCTTGTACGTGCAACGATCGCGGTGCCGGACGCTAGACGGAATCATGCTCGTGTCAAGGGTGCGGGAGAGAGACCTGGTGGGGAACCGGGTTCCGGTGGAAATGACTGCGGCACAGGGCAAACTGGAGAAGCTGAGCGAGGGGACTGTGCGAGAGGCCTTGAGCTGGTTGGGGGACGATTTCCAAGGCGTTTAAGGTGCAGCAGGTGAGGTGAGGAGAAGAAGGGCAACAGACCGAGGGGCGAAAGTGGGGCCGCAAAAGAAGCAAGAGCATGAAAAAGACAGAACTGGAACAACCAATCAGAAGGGTGAAAACTCGGAGCAAGTGGTCGAGGGCGGGGCATAGAAAACCTTTCGTTCCTCAAGGCATATTGGGAAACTTATTCTGATTAATGTAAAGTCAGCCTACGGCTGAATGATGAGGCGATGGCTGGGCGAAGGACGAGATGCGAAGGCGGCAGTGAATGTCTTGCATAGCTGGCGATGTATTCGCCAATCTGTTTGTTGACATTTTAGAGCAATAGGCGGCGGATCGGCATGTCGCACAAAGCGGAGCCTTTGGCGAGCCACATATAGTACACGGATGAGTGTGATCCATGGCGAACCCTCTTTTGTTGCGAATCAAGGATGCGAGAGACGAGAAAGATTTACCAACTGCATGAAAGGGTACATCGCCGTATTACGTGAGCGAATGTGCCGCTGTCGAGTCGAGGCACAGGGCATTTGTGGTGAGAATTCTGGCCCTGGCTAGGGAACTTATAGTGCGCCTTTAGCTATTGCTATGCCAGCCACACTGTATCGTACCAGCCAGCAAAAGTGGAAGCCACCAACCTGAAAACGCGAGTATGAGCAGCCGCACGCCCAAAAACATCATTATGGCTGGCCTTTTTTGTTGCATGCTGACTCGTTTTCTACACTAGAAACTCCAACTCTAGCCGGTTTCCGATGCTAGAAGCGATCCAGGGTCCATTGCAAATGGGAAAGAACAATGCGACCGCGCCGACTGTGCCCGCCGCCGGGCCTCGCGCCCATAGGAAACGGCCGATGGTGGCTTTGTCGCCGTTGCGTCGCGGCCGCCAATCGTTGCTCGACGTAGGCGGTGCGGGTCTCTAGCTTTTGCTGCTTCTTTTATTTTGGTCTTTTTTTTTTGGACAGCTGTCCGCTCTTTACGGCCTAATTTGATCAGCGGCTTTCGCCTCTGGTTCGTATTCCCCCCCCCCCCCCCCCCCCCCCCCCCCCCCCCCGAGCCATGACGTTGCATTTGACTCGTATCGTCGCAGCAGTGATGCCCAGTGCCCCGCAACAAAGAGCCGAGACGGGAGGAAGCGCACCGAGCCAAGAATGGCGGCTGTCTGCGGGGGCAACACGCCAAGTCTGGCCGTTTGTCTGGCTGTGGTACTTCGTACTTCTCTTCAGTCGAGGGAAAACCGCCAGAATCGGATGCACAGCTACCTTACGCAATGGTGAAAAGGTGGGCAGGAAACGCAGGTTGGAGAGGAGCCCCCGGGGAAGGTACAAAAGGCCGCTTTTGCACAGAATGGGCAGAATAGAATACATACAGATTTCAATCCATCTTTTCTGGCCACCTCGGTTGACCACGTATTCTCTCGTAAAGGCGTTAATAGAAGCGCCGTTTTTGGCGCTGCTGTGGGGGAGACCCAAAAAGCCAAGAATGGCGCCAAGCTGGGTCCCGCAGAATATGTAAACGGCCATTGTTGGCTCATTCTGCAACGCACCCTCAGCCTCTTTACAACACCAGTAAACAGCCAAGAGTGGCGCGTCCTCCGACACATGCACGTCGAAAGCCGCGCATTCACTGCAAGAGGGTTGGACCGCTAGAAATGCGCACTTTGTGCCGATGCTGGACTGTACGTTAATGTACGGATACTCGAGGTTGGCGACATGGCTGTGCCCGCACTGTCAATCAGCGCTTCCCTCGGGCGTCCTCACGATGCAGACGTCTCAACAAGCAGTCACTTATCAAGCAGTAATCAGTATTCCACGTGACCATTTCGTTTCTGGCCCGAATGTTGATTGCATGATGTTCCTTGCTATTGCATGCTAATCAATGATGCTACGATTCAAAGGCGCCCGAACGCATACCGTAACATCCGATACACGTGTCGGACACGGGAGTGGCGTCATGTTAAGGGATGTCGGAGGCACAGTATTTTGCATATATCCCTCCCACTGTGATAAGGCTGCGCACGAGTCACTCACAAGGATTCGAGCTAATAAGAGAATCCAAATTCAAAGGTACATCGTCTGTCACCTAAGTTAGTCGAAAGGTTAAGTATTGACGATCCCCCGCTCTACTCGACACTACATTGGATACGTCTCAGTCGAGCCTATCCTCTGTGTACTTCTAGGTCTTGAGGCCAGAACAAGGGCAGTATGGTTGACCGCCCGCAGCCATATCACAGTGGGAGGGATACTCATTAGTCGGCCTACATGTGCGAAAATTTTCCGGTGAGCGAGAAAAAAAGCTCATCAGCTCTAGATCTGGTGTATGTGTAGGGTACCCATAGGCTCCTGTGTGCGGGCGGAGCCCTTCGCATGCCAACTAGACGCCTTCGCCGTCTAGTTGGCCTCCGAACCCTGGGACGGTATCACAATCCCGGGACAAAGGTACCGGCCGCGCACACAACTAACGCGGGGTAATCAAGTACTCACGTCGATTTCCCGTAAGTTTTTGAACAAAATCGCCTCGTCTCTCCAACTTAGCGACCACGGAAACTGTGAGGTTCGACTTTGACGTGTTGAGTTGTTGTCGCGATTGGTTCGATGTCTGTCAGCCGCCGCTCGTCGACCAGTAAGGTTAGGATCAAGCCGCGGATACAGCTCAGTTGAGACAAATCGAATGCGGGAGTAGCCCGCTGTGTTGACACTTGACGCGACGCGAGATGCAGGTTTGACTTTCACACAAGAATGCTCACCAGAGCGTATTCACATCCCGATAGATGACACTTCCTGCCTTGGAGTGGACATTGAATCTGTAAACAGCACGGGGTTCGTTCGATGAGCTGGTGCCTTACTCCCTCGGCCTTGTGGAACAGCGAGATGTCAAGGCGGGAGCCTCCAGCTAAACTTGCGTCACCTCGACTCGGCCCATGACAGCACAGAGATGACCACTCGGCTATCCAAGGGTGTGCATATCGATGCCACCCCATGGGGTGTTACCAGCAAACTATAGCCCTTTCTGTCTATTGAGGCTGCTCCGCATCGTCGTGACCGTAACCACGACGAATACTACACAAAAGTTTTCCGGAATCATTCACAAACTTCCTTTGAGCTTCTAGATATCCAGCACAAATGAGAAACACTGGATTCCGCCTCATCGACCCATACGACTCTAATTTTGCGATTTTCGAGGGAAGTCTGTAGACTTTTAGGATCAAAACCGCTGAGTCGGCCGACCTGCAATGAGGGTTCAGGAACTTCAGGTGAGCTGTCTTGAAGTAGGCGACATACCCAAGTTTTGCGAAGATCGGTTGGTCTCACAAGGACACATTTGGCACGTATCACACACAACGGAGGCAAAGATAGGTGGAGACTCAGAGGACTGGACGTTCTTATATTCTCTATTCTAGAGGTAGCAACCTACTACTCTTATAGCTGCGTGTATAGAAGAGAGAGGCCTCCAAGGGGCTGTAAGAGAGTCATGAAGCTGCTTCAGGTTCGTCCCATGTGAAAGCCTTCTTTGCTATCCCATACGAAGCTCTGTGCTCTATGTGACAGCACGTGTTGGTCTTCTCAGAATTGAGACGTGCTTCGGGTCTGCTCAGGCGCTGCACAGCTTGCTCAGGCTCTGCTCAGGCTCTGCTCAGGCTCTGCTCAGGCTCTGCTCAGGCTCTGCTCAGGCTCTGCTCAGGCTCTGCTCAGGCTCTGCTCAGGCTCTGCTCAGGCTCTGCTCAGGCTCTGCTCAGGCTCTGCTCAGGCTCTGCTCAGGCTCTGCTCAGGCTCTGCTCAGGCTCTGCTCAGGCTCTGCTCAGGCTCTGCTCAGGCTCTGCTCAGGC
>KQ030825.1:3176-21840 GCA_000956045.1 Hirsutella minnesotensis 3608
CCCTCTTACTTGGTAGTGAGCACTCGGCACAATCAGGCGCCGAGGAACTCGCCAAGAAAGGGATGTAGGAAATCAGGGACCAGTATTGTCGTTTCTCGCACAGCTCTCCCTTTTTGGGGAGCGTCTTGGTTGCGTGGGCGGTGGAGTGGGAAGTGCTTGCTCTTCTCTAGGTCGTTTTGATGGAGTGGCTGGCGGCTGCGTGTGTGCGGCATATTGGTATTGAGCTTCACGGCGGCGGGTTCGGTCTTCGGCGCGCTGGCGGTCCATATCGTGCAAGACACGGAGGATCTCGTCATGGGGAACTCTGACAGTCTGTGACTGGCGCTGATAGGACCGTCGCTGATAGGACCGGCGCGATTCAAGATCCCTTAAGGTGCGGCGAACCTCTTCGGGTGAGACCGTGGCCGGGTGTTCTCGCGGCATAGTGCAAGGGGATGGTCCCGAACGAGTGCATGAAAGAAGGAAAGAAACAGTCTGTTACTGGCACCTGGGAGCAAGACGGCGACCACGACATGTGGTCGCGAAACTTGAAGGTTTCGAAAGCTCATGGACGGGGTAGTCTGCCGGTTACGAAGTGAGGGGCTTAGGGTTAATCGTGCCCGCCCCCACTTTATTTGGGTTTCGCGAAGGCTCACCCACTAAAGTGGGTGCTGATCACCATCGCGGACAGATCACCAAAACGGACACTTTTCTGTAATACCTCCTTACCAAGGCGCGTATGTACGGCAAAAATGGCCAAATCTCGCGATTCTACTGTCGAATTACGTGTAGAGGAGGCTTTGGGGTACCTAGATGCGCACCCAGGTGCGAAGCCTACAACTGTCGCGCGACAGTTTGCAGTTCCTCGCGCGCGACTCCTCCGCCGCATTGACGGCATCTTTCCTCGCGCCGGTAATCCTGCAACAAATACGAAGCTCTCAAAGCCAGAAGAAACGGCACTCTGTCGGTATATCGATCGCCTTGATCGTATCAACTTACCTACCCGAAAAGCGTTTATTCGAGATACTGCCAACTACATTCTCCGAGCCAGGGCCTCGCGCGCGGAGCAGGCCGATCCTCCGACCGTCGGCAAGAAGTGGGTGGATAGGTTCATCAAACGGCACAAATACGACATCGTGCCATCTCATGTATTAGACGCTAATCGGCAAGCTTCTGAGGATCCGGAGGCTATAAATGCTTGGTTCTTGAAGTATAAGGCGGTAGTGGCAGAGCACGGTATTGTTGCAGACGATATATGGAATATGGACGAAACAGGGTTTCAGATCGGCGTTGGAAAGGATCAAATGGTCGTTACCAAACGGAGACGAGCTCATTACTTCAGCCTTCCTACAAACCGCGAATCTGCTACGGCGGTCGAGGCGATATCGGCTACCGGCCGAGTTATTCCCGTTTTCCTGATTTTGTCGGGCACGATGCATATGGCCAATTGGTACCGGTTGGAAGAGCTCGATAAGGATACAGTTATCGGTACTTCACCGACTGGCTACTCGAACGACGAGCTATCGATGGCTTGGATCCAGCACTTCGAGGCTTATACCAAAAAAGGGGCTGTTGGTAGTAAGAGGCTACTTTTGATGGATGGATACGGGTCTCACTGCACTCGCGAGTTTATCCAATACTGCGACGATAGTAGTATTGTCCCTTTCGGCTTTCCACCCCATTCGACGCACCTTCTTCAACCTCTCGATGTCGTTATGTTCCAGCCTCTAAAGCACTACCACGCCGAAGCTTTAGACCTTATTGTCCGAGACGGCTGCGCGAATATTACGAAGATCGAGTTCCTTTCTGTGATCCAAGAGGTACGGAGGAAGGCTTTTAGGGAAGATTCAATCCTCTCGGCGTTCAAGAAAAGCGGTCTCGTACCGTACGATCCGCTAGTTGTTATGCGGAGGATCCAGGAGCGACAAGAACGAGCCCTAACCCCCCCTCCGCCTCCCGCTCCAGAGCTACAGTCCTCCCCGTTCAATACGCCAGTCACTCTACGACAATTGAAAAAAATAGCTTACGACCTACAAACACAGGCTAAAGAGGAGGACTTTAATCCGGCGCTGAAGAGGACTCTAGACCAGTTTGTCCGCGGAGCCCTAACTCAGGGGACGGAGCTTCTCTATACAATGCGGGACTTAAAACGCACGAAAATGGCGGAGGAAGTTACACGCCGTCGTCGGAGCCAAAAGAACCAGCAACTAAAAGCTGGCGGAGTACTCACAGTCGACCACGCTCGCAAGATTGTTAGGCAGAAGGACGATGACGCTCTGGAGAAGGCTAGGAAAATTGTCGAACGCGCCGACGCGCAGATGAGAAATATGTATAAGAAATGGTTTGGAGAAGCCGCAAAAGTCGCACGTAAATACCGGCTCGACGGCCGGCTCGAACCATTATATATAGTTGACCAAGAGGGTAAGGGTCGGTTCTTACGTAGGGGGTAGAAGGTAGATACTACAGAAAAGTGTCCGTTTTGGTGATCTGTCCGCGATGGTGATCAGCACCCACTTTAGTGGGTGAGCCTTCGCGAAACCCAAATAAAGTGGGGGCGGGCACGATTACGGTCCTTTTCGACCGGATCAGCGAAATGGACGGACTGCGGCCAAAAGCGGGGTTCCGATGAGGCAAGTCAATCTGCTGGTCCATCATCCGTAAGGTACGAAGTGCTATGGACAAGGGCCCCATGACGTCGATTTCTGGGGTAGACCGTCTCCCAGCACAGGACCCGTATCCAAATGGACACATCGGGGGGACGGACTGTATCACGGTCAAAGTAGCGCTCAGGCCCGGGCAGCGGATCCGGCCCGGGCCGGAGCGGAGCGGTCAACTCGTTAAGGCGGGATGCCTCAGTGGAAGGTGGCGGTGGCGGTGGCGGTGAAGATTCTGGCGCAGCTCGCACGGAGCGCTAAGTGGCCCGAGCTTACGGAGGGGGCGGAAGAAGGATCCTTTCGTCCCTTCGTTCCTCACAGGAGACCGGCCCCTACGGGTCCGCCATCAAACCTTCGGAACGGCCCTTTCGGTTTGTGGGTTTGATGGAGGTCTGCAGTTGCTTTCGAAGTTGTCGCAGGAATCGCGGTTGTGGCTGGTGGGGCATGGACCCACGGGCCCACCGGATGTCTCCAAGATTCGGCGCATCTAGCGCACGGACCAATCGACCAATCAATGAATTCAGCTCCGGTACCCAGCTTATCGTGGTGTGCTGCCTGTCGTTGAAGCGCGGTTTTCGTCAAGAACGCCGATTCCTTGACAGGAGACGTTCCATCTATTGGTTTTCTGTTTGACGAGGTCAGAATTGCCCCGCATCAGGCAGGCACACATGACCTCGGACCGGGCGTGTGTACGTAAGCTCGGGACTTACGCTATGCCAAGCCTGAGCAATAACGAAGCAAAATTGGGATGGACGAAGTGGGACAAGACGGATCAACATTCGGACCGTGACGAAGGGCATGACGCGTGAACGTGCCCACAACCACCTACTCGCGTAAACCTCGCAATCTACCTTGCCACAGACCAACCAAGCGACATTTCCAGATCCTATTCCATCCATTACACCCGATGTCCGAACTTCGGCGAGAGATTGAAACGCTTCAGCGTTTGGTGGAGAAGGAGCGGCGGGAGAAAGAGGAAGCAAAGGCGCGCGAAGAGCAAGAACGGCGCAAGAGCCAGAAGACCACGCTGGAGGAATATTTATACAACTGCCATTTCCACCTCTATATGGAACTCAGGTTCGCGGACAAGTCCAAGTCTTCGACAGGACTCGCTACGCGAGTCGACGGCAAATACTATCCTAAGTGGCTACGTCCTTGGAACACCTTCGCTAGCTACCAGCGACACCAACATTTTGACGAGATCAGGAGGGTCTGCGGTGAGATTCGGCTTTTCCATCAAGAGAGTACGACCAAAAACCTAGGAGCTACTATCTCTTACGATCCTGCTGGCAACGAAAACGCCGTCGAGTACTTCGAGAAGATCGCAGTTGAGGTTCCCGTGCGGGAAATCTTGGCGCCCGTATGGGATCAGGAGGGACTACGTGGGGAGTACCAGGTCACCATGCTAAGATTCAGTCACAACGTCCGCGACTTCACGCAGCCGAGCGATAGTCGAATTGGAGATGAGGACTCAAACGAGGAAAGGCAAGAGCGACGACGGCGGACCGGGACCACCCCACGGATCGCATCCACAAGGGAAGTCAAGCCGCCGCCGATGAAACCTGATGGAGGGGGCATACGTACGCACCTGGACGGTGACGAGAGCATGGCTTTCGTCTATGACTTCAAGGCAGCTCACAAGTTTGCGGCGGCGTACCTCAAGGCCACACTTGCGAAAGAGAAACTGTTTGTGGAGGTCATTGCACGGGACAATAGCAATAAATACAAGAGCGATGCCAAGCTGCAGGAGCAAGAGAGGGAGGAAACACGAATTGCCATGGCGCTAATACAAGTCTTCGACTATATGGTTTGGTATGGGGTTGCATACGGCTATGTCGCCGCCGGTAAGTCCTTGGTGTTCCTTCATATGGACCGAGATAACCCACAGACATTGTATTATCATCTATGCGTGCCAGACGAAGAGGTGGTCGAAGCGTCGCCTGGAGATCGGGGTAGACAGGTGCCCCACACCGCAGTAGCTCAACTGGCCAGCTTTTGCCTGTTGAGTCTTCGATCCGAGGCGCTCAGGGGAGATTCACTCGACTCGGCGTTGCAGAAGGCAAGAAAAGAGCTGAAAAAATGGGGGGAACCGTACGAGGACGCAGTGCGTCTTCTCGAGACAGAGGGTGCGGATTCGTCGTCGCCGTCGTCATCGCAAGGGACGGATGGCTCGGAGTTCCAGTCCGTTGCTGGCCCAACCAAGCGAGTGTACCCACTGCGGTCCAGGTCGTCGTGCATGGATGCGGCAGTTCGTCGCAGGAACGAGGACGACGAGGATAGACCGGAGGGCGATCCATCCCGGACTTGGACAAGGACCGGCGCGAATGAGCGGAGGGAAGGTCCGTCGAGCGGCAGCTGTGAGGACGAGGAGGCCGAGACGTCCAATCCGGGTCCCGCCAGGCAATACTGCACACAGGCCTGCTTGTTGAGCCTCAAGAGAGGCTGGGATCTCGACGACAACTGCCCCAACGTGCTCTTGCATCGCACCACCGAAGCCGGTATCCGACACCCCATCGACGCCGGCGAGTTCACCCGCCTGGTGGGTGAGCGACTGCGCCAGAATCCATATCGAGACTGCAAAGCGCTGGACGGCCGGGGCAAGGTTGGGACGACAGGGATACTCTTCAAGCTAGAGCTGGTGCCGTACGGCTACACCTTCGTCGGGAAAGGGACGCTGTTGGATCATCTCCACCGCCTAGAGCACGAGAGCCGTATCTACGCGCATCTTGACAGGCTCCAGGGCGAAGTGGTACCGGTGCACTTGGACATCGTCCGACTGGCTAGGGGTTACGTCCTCCCTGGCGGAGCAAGGGTCGTCTACATGATGCTAATGTCGTGGAGCGGCGAGGTGGCCGTGGAGGCGGGGGTGCCGGACCTAGCAGCTGAGGTGAGGCGCTCCTCGCAGGCCGTCTGGGCCGAGGGCGTCGACCACGGTGACGAGCGCGAACCCAACCTGCTCTGGAATGACGAGCGCCGCCGCATCATGCTCGTCGATTTCGACCGCGCCGCCCTCCTCCCAGCTCCCAAACACAAGCAGCTACTCCAGTTATCCCGGGATAAGAGGAAGCGGCAGAGAGACGGGCTTGGAACTCGTAGCAGGAAACGTGGTTTGCTACGAGGTCGTTTGCAATTGGTGGAATAGCCTTTCGTGTCTTTCCCGTTCCTGCTTCCCGACGCCTACCTACTGCTCTGAACTGCGGGACTTGAAACTTCAGCCAAACAAGCCACTGGCGGTGAAGATTGTAAGCAATCGGGCCACGAGTCCGGTGTACGTTGGCCCGATTCTGTCCACGTGCTCCTGAACAACCCAGATCCTGCAGCCCTCAGCTCTTCGCGAGATCTTATTAGCCTTTGGTATGTGTGCACAGAACAGGCATTCGTCTTCCTCCACATCAAGGCGATCCTTCCACAGTCTAGTTCTCGGTGTGCGTGCCGGACCAAGACGCAATGGAAGTTGACGACACGATGCTTCATCGTACGGCCGTCGCGCAGGGGCCACAACTTTATGACGCTTGCGTACTGGCAGGTATTCATCATCACTCCGAATATGCCTCCCTAACCCGATCAAGCGTGCCAGATCGAAAGCCGCAGTCCTCGCATTGAAGAATCTGGCCCGTCGCCCCCCTTCACCCTACAGATCTGCCCCGAAACGAACTGACAGAGATGCTGGCCTGTCCCCTCCTACTTCGAGGACCAGAACCGAGCCTTCATCGTCGGAGACGCTGCAACAACCTTCTGTAGTCAGCAGCTTATACGGAGAGCGCACCAGCCAGCCTCACGTCGTGCTAGGCACGCCGCTTCCAGCAACCCAACAAAGCTCGTGGTTCTTCCGGGCGCTGGCCCCGTCTCCTGCTGAGCAGCCAACGACCGATCCAGTCGCCTCCCATTTTGATCCATCGACTGCCCGAGGCAACGCAACCAGAATGAATTATTCTTACCTGGCTGCTAGATTCCACATAGGCGGGAAGGTCTCGCAAGATGATCCCTCTACGGCCGGGGCAAGGGTCAAGCTGGCCGCTATTCAGCGCGACCATCGGTCACGACGCCGTGCAGGGGCCGGCTCGATTACCTGAGCTCACGCCTACGGAAGAGGCATTAATTGCTCGCGTCCACGTACATGTGAACATCATGCTGGTGCGAGGGCAGCAGTACAAGTATCGAGGGCATGTCGTTCACTTTCTCCGCGAGGTTGGCTTAGTATACAACCAGCTGCCGCTTCTGCCGCCGGAGTTGAACACAGTGTTGCTGCGTCCCGCTAATACGTCGTCCCACGCCAACCTCAGCCGGCAATTTATCCGCCAGTTCCGTGTGCGCCGTCAGGCGGTTATGGTATGGCTGGACTACCTCCGCCATCATCATTCTGGCTATCGATGCATCGTCATAGACAAAGAGCGACTGAGCCAACTGCCTGAGGACGGCAATGTGCTGGATACCGTCCCCCAAAGCCAGGTGGAGGCTGCCGATGTGGGACCGGAGGAAGACCAGGAGGCAGAGCCTGACTTGGAGGACGCCGCCGCGGTGCCGGACCTGTTGGCTAAGGATACGGAGCTTGATGCCCTACGGTCCATTCTCGCTGGTGAATCCGAAGCGGATACGGGGCAACCCCTTGCCACAGGCTCTCCAGGGCAGGCGCAGCACGAGCTCCAGCTTCCCAACATACGGCACACGCCGATCAATGAGTTCAATCGCTCTCATGCCCTACTCTCCCTGGCATTCCCCTGCCTGTTTCCAGACGGCAGAGCTGACTTTGTGGAGCCTCGCTTGCGGTCGATTGAGTACAAGGAGTACATGGAGCACGCGATGCGGTGGCACGACGGCCGTTTTGCGCGCCATCCGACCTTCCGTTTTGTCGCATTCAACACCTTGATGCGGTCCCAAGCACGTGCGCGGTCCAAATTCTTCGTGAAGCAACACGATGGCAGCCGTGAACCGCTCACGCGAGAGCAGCTTATTGAGGCACTCGAACACAGCGAGGATCCCGAGGCGCAGGCGCTGATCAACTCGATCACAAGGCATGCGGTATCGATTCGCGGTACGCTCCACTTTCACCGCCGATACTGTCTCTTTCGGGATGTCGTGTTGAGAACGAAGTTTAACGTGACGGATTACTGGGATCGGTATGAATGGCAAGGGCGCGGGAGCCCACACAACCACGGTCTGTACTGGATGGAGAATGGCCCGGTAGCCGACATGGGGGACGAAGCCGCTCGCGACCTTTTTGCACGCACGTGGGGTTTCCACATCACTGCCATTAACCCGGAGCCGAGCAGGACAATGCCCCAGGGTGAAGGGAATCCCCTCAGTGTGGACCCACTGGGCGTAGGGATGACATTCCTGCGGCTCTCGCAAATCGTCAACCGCTGTCAGCGCCACAGATGCAATACCGCGTACTGCACCAAACCAAGAGCCCGAAACGGTTGAGCTGCGCGTGGAATTGATCGCCACTCTGCCGTGACAAGCCTGAGTTCCATTCATTTTGACACCTTTCGCTCAACATTGTCGACCATAAGCAGAAGACGATCCGCGCCCATTTCCACAAGAAGTAAGCGCGTGAATGCCATTGTACCTACCATGACAATGTTTGAAGACCGTGCTGGACAGTGTGGACTCAGGAAACGTCCGCTCGCATCAGTATGTGCTGCAACTCTCCCGTCGTTATCTGCGATCTGCGCGTAAATTTGAAGACTCGTATCGTACTTGTCGCCTAGATCGCGCCTAGATAGACCGGATGCCAAGACGAAATATGGCACGAGTCCCGAAATGCGCTCGAAGGTGAAAAGGTCGCCATAGCACTTAGCAAGTCGCAGTATGCAGTCCGCAGATTGGGAGCAGATTTCCGAACTCTGTATCAGCGGATTGATCAGGCCCAGACTCATCGAAAATTGGACCAAGGACATAAGGCAGAACTGATAAAACAGACTAGGATAATGAGATTCTTATTCTCTCCTGACTCTTTGTGTGGTGTTCTTCGGTAGGCTTACTGAATGAAAAGAATTGACGGAGTGGGACTTGCATCGCGACCTAAGAGGGCCAAGAGGTCGTCGTACCAATCAAGGCAATTCTTGTATGCTTCAAGTATTTGTTGCCGACGTAATCCGGGCGGCGGTTTTCTCTGATATACATATACATTGTAAACCCATTCTGTGAGTTGGAATAGCTTCGCGCCGATTAGCTGGACATGACTCAGTCGAGACCGGTGAAGAGCTTCAAATCCTGCATCTGCCATTTTTGGGTTACTGGATGTCCTTGTCATCGACGGAGAACAAAAACTCACAAGGAATCGGGTCAACGTAGTCCGCGCCACGATCTTGGCTGATGCATGGCGCTTCATCTAAATATACCATGCGCTCCAGTGGATCGATCCGCACAGATGTTGCCTCGGTCATATGGTCTCTGAACGTTAACTCCAGAATCCTTTCCTACGCATTACTTTCTGCCTTTCACGCCGGCAAAACTTGCGCGTGGTACTTACCGGACTAGAGAAACGGCGCCGCAATAAGTAGTTGTCCGCGATCGAATGTACAGCTCATTGATGCCTGCCGAGCCCTGCTCGACGCAAAATTTTGAAATGCTGCTCAAGAAGGATCGAGCGCGATCCATGGCTGCCACCCTATCACCGCAATTGAGCTGAAAGAGAGCAAGCATGCCAAGAGCCTGAATATCCGGAAGATTGATAAGTCGCCCAGAAGCACACAGGATTGCTTCAGCACTATCCGAAAAGCTTTTGCTTCCATGATGGGTTGCTGGAAGAGACACGGCCCCCTGACCAATCTCCACTAGAACGCGCGTCGCGAGAGCAAGTAATGCGTTGACCAGAGCTTTTGAGCAAAACAGACTAGACCCTGTGTCAAAGGCTTCCAAAAAAGGGCCTTCGCAGAAGAAACAGAAGGGCAGGTAATCCCAGGTTCTCAAGGCGTCAAGTAGACGCCGCACATCAGATTTCGCTATAGGGGCGTGAGTCCAACTATTCATTGGCGTGTGCGCAGGTTCTCCATTCGCGATTTGCGGGAAGGAGAGCGGGGTGGGCAAGCAAGGCGCCATAAGAGTCGTGCTAGCTTCATTGCATCTCGTTAAGTCAGATAGAGAGCTAGATGTATTCCAGGGCCGAAGGCGGCCACAGCAACTTGGACAGACCAATGGCCCAATTGCCGAATGTGCTGTCTCAACAGGGGTGCCCATAATTTTGGGGGGGTCGCATCCGGATTCCGCGTCGATTTGCTGAGGACTCATAATGGCTTTGCGTGAGAAATTATAGACATCCAACTGTTGAAGAGTCGACCGGCATGCTTTCATGTCGTGTGTAAACGTGATGTCTCGAAGACGCTTATCCATATCCAAGTTCGCTGCTTTCAATCGCTCAATCTCAGCCAGCAAATTGGTTTTGGTCTGGAGTTCCTTTTCGTTGTATAAACATTGATCCCCAACCTCTCGACATCGCATACAAGGATTCCGGCCATCGCACTAGCCATAAGTCAGACCGAAACACGAACTTCATAAGCATGTCAGGACACGTTATACTGACTGACCTTGGTCCGTTTCAGTCGACAGCTCTGACAAGCAAGCCTTACTGGCTTGCGACGCGGCGGAAGCGCACCTTGTCGTGTCTTGAATCGCATCGTATGGGTACCCAGTGGATCACGGTTATGAAGGTCGCCGTGAGGCACAAGGATGCCATAACTTAATTAGGATGGGCGAGACTTGCACTTCGGTATGCGCTTGGTTCCCATCATTTGGTTATGCAACCTTAGCAAAAGTTCCCCGCATGCAGTCGACGAACCCGGCTGCCCGCTCGGTGTTCATATATTTTACCGCCAGGTGTTATCCTCGAGGGGCCTCGCTCACGATAAGACGCACTCAAAGGCTCCGAGTGCGCCCCCTACCTACTTTTTCCTTTTTTTCGCCTTGCCTCTGCAGTAACTCAACTAACTTAGTTTTTGTGAAGACATTTATAAGTAGTTTTCGAAAAAATTTTGATTTCTTCAACTTTGGGGTTTCCGTCCATCACATCATTACTGCACCAGGCCTCAAACGATCATCCACTCATATCCTTGGCCGATTCAAGACTTAACGCGCGTAAGTGATTTCAAATCCGTATTTACAATTGCTTGTCTTGCGTGCCCGGCACTCTGAGGCTGGCTACGATCCCGTGCAGCTGCAAAAAGGTACATGACGCTCGCGCGCCCCGATGCGAATCCCGGTAATCGTGCCCGCCCCCACTTTATTTGGGTTTCGCGAAGGCTCACCCACTAAAGTGGGTGCTGATCACCATCGCGGACAGATCACCAAAACGGACACTTTTCTGTAATACCTCCTTACCAAGGCGCGTATGTACGGCAAAAATGGCCAAATCTCGCGATTCTACTGTCGAATTACGTGTAGAGGAGGCTTTGGGGTACCTAGATGCGCACCCAGGTGCGAAGCCTACAACTGTCGCGCGACAGTTTGCAGTTCCTCGCGCGCGACTCCTCCGCCGCATTGACGGCATCTTTCCTCGCGCCGGTAATCCTGCAACAAATACGAAGCTCTCAAAGCCAGAAGAAACGGCACTCTGTCGGTATATCGATCGCCTTGATCGTATCAACTTACCTACCCGAAAAGCGTTTATTCGAGATACTGCCAACTACATTCTCCGAGCCAGGGCCTCGCGCGCGGAGCAGGCCGATCCTCCGACCGTCGGCAAGAAGTGGGTGGATAGGTTCATCAAACGGCACAAATACGACATCGTGCCATCTCATGTATTAGACGCTAATCGGCAAGCTTCTGAGGATCCGGAGGCTATAAATGCTTGGTTCTTGAAGTATAAGGCGGTAGTGGCAGAGCACGGTATTGTTGCAGACGATATATGGAATATGGACGAAACAGGGTTTCAGATCGGCGTTGGAAAGGATCAAATGGTCGTTACCAAACGGAGACGAGCTCATTACTTCAGCCTTCCTACAAACCGCGAATCTGCTACGGCGGTCGAGGCGATATCGGCTACCGGCCGAGTTATTCCCGTTTTCCTGATTTTGTCGGGCACGATGCATATGGCCAATTGGTACCGGTTGGAAGAGCTCGATAAGGATACAGTTATCGGTACTTCACCGACTGGCTACTCGAACGACGAGCTATCGATGGCTTGGATCCAGCACTTCGAGGCTTATACCAAAAAAGGGGCTGTTGGTAGTAAGAGGCTACTTTTGATGGATGGATACGGGTCTCACTGCACTCGCGAGTTTATCCAATACTGCGACGATAGTAGTATTGTCCCTTTCGGCTTTCCACCCCATTCGACGCACCTTCTTCAACCTCTCGATGTCGTTATGTTCCAGCCTCTAAAGCACTACCACGCCGAAGCTTTAGACCTTATTGTCCGAGACGGCTGCGCGAATATTACGAAGATCGAGTTCCTTTCTGTGATCCAAGAGGTACGGAGGAAGGCTTTTAGGGAAGATTCAATCCTCTCGGCGTTCAAGAAAAGCGGTCTCGTACCGTACGATCCGCTAGTTGTTATGCGGAGGATCCAGGAGCGACAAGAACGAGCCCTAACCCCCCCTCCGCCTCCCGCTCCAGAGCTACAGTCCTCCCCGTTCAATACGCCAGTCACTCTACGACAATTGAAAAAAATAGCTTACGACCTACAAACACAGGCTAAAGAGGAGGACTTTAATCCGGCGCTGAAGAGGACTCTAGACCAGTTTGTCCGCGGAGCCCTAACTCAGGGGACGGAGCTTCTCTATACAATGCGGGACTTAAAACGCACGAAAATGGCGGAGGAAGTTACACGCCGTCGTCGGAGCCAAAAGAACCAGCAACTAAAAGCTGGCGGAGTACTCACAGTCGACCACGCTCGCAAGATTGTTAGGCAGAAGGACGATGACGCTCTGGAGAAGGCTAGGAAAATTGTCGAACGCGCCGACGCGCAGATGAGAAATATGTATAAGAAATGGTTTGGAGAAGCCGCAAAAGTCGCACGTAAATACCGGCTCGACGGCCGGCTCGAACCATTATATATAGTTGACCAAGAGGGTAAGGGTCGGTTCTTACGTAGGGGGTAGAAGGTAGATACTACAGAAAAGTGTCCGTTTTGGTGATCTGTCCGCGATGGTGATCAGCACCCACTTTAGTGGGTGAGCCTTCGCGAAACCCAAATAAAGTGGGGGCGGGCACGATTAAACCATGCCGCCCACTAATCAAGCCAGAAGCAAAATTTTTGCGCAGCTGAGCAATAGCACCGTCACACCCCTTGTATACGTGACCCACAAGTTGGACAAGCGGGATACTTAGGGCGAAGGACACCCCGTTGTATCATTCTCTTCTCCTTTTTCATCTGAGTAGAATCTTCGTAATAGAGTCCACGGCCTTCTGGCACAGTACGTGACCGTCACAAGGCGCAGAAGGCGTCCCATCCCGCGGGTTAAGGTGCGGAAGCGCGAAATCGCAAAGTTGCAATCACCCCAGACGGCATCGGCAGTTCTGTCACGATCGAGACTCGCGCGCATGCACGTAAATTGATTACCCGTAGGCAACCCCGGTGGGGGCCGACTAAGCGCTCTCGCACTTAGTCGGGCACACAAATATGAGACAGGCACACAAAAATGTGAGACAGCCGATTACAGCCCCACTATCGTAATTGCGCCTTTTGCACCTGTTTTCGTAGCTCTTGGATACTATCCACGTCGTGCATTGTCTTGCCGAGTCATGGCCTACACCGAATCAGAGCTCAAGGCGGCGAGGGCAGTGCTGCAATCTCGCGATACTCTCAATCAGCGACCACGCCGAGTCGCTGCCCGCGCCGCTACGAAGCCGCTGTCGATCCGCGCCGCGGCCGCGCTCTTCAACGTTGGCCGGAATAAGGTTCATCGCGCCATCAAGGCCATACAGAACCCTCCCGCACCGCGAGGCCGCCGCCCGATCTTTAATGATGAAGAAGATGAGGCTCTCGTCGCGTACGTTGACTGGATGCAGAAGGGGGGCTTCCCGGCCACCAAACCACAGCTCGAAGCTGCCGCCAACGCCCTCCGCCGCCGCCGTGATCCTCAGGCGCCGCCAGTCTCGCGAATGTGGTATAGCCGCTGGCTTCGCGATCACCCTCAATTCCGTAGCTCTTACGTAAAGGCTGTGGAGCGAGCTCGCAAGTCATTCCAATCCACCAAGACCGAGGCCGTCGAGCGCTTCTTCGGGAAGCTAGGCAAAATAGTATCGCGATACAATATTGGAGCCTCAGAGTGCTGGAACGAGGACGAGTGCGGCGTACGAATTGGGAGTCTCCGGGAGCGGATTCTCGTCCTAGTGACGCGCACAACGCGTCATCAGCGGCCTGAGGCGATAGAACCTGGCGATCGTGAGTCTTGCACTGTTGTGGCCGCCGTTAACGCTGCCGGCGAGGCGATGCCGCCCTGGATAGTCTTTAAAGTCTTCCCATCCGAGTCCTGGGCCGAAGTCGAAGCTTCTGGTGATATCCGCTTCGCCCGATCAGACACTGGCTTTAGCAACGCCGAGATCCCGGAAACGCCTTGTCGACGACGTCAGCGACCGTATGGTCGCCCCCGTTGGTCACATTGAGATACTAGTACGTGTTCTAGTTCATGATAATCGGCATACCCGGCATGAATGTGAATGCGGCCGGCACGGGAATGGCACTGTCGTCGCCGGGGTTCAGGATCATGATGGCCTCTTCCTCAGTAGGCACTCTTAGTGGCATACCGGGCTCGAATTTATCGAATATTGTATTAAATTTGATATCATCGTCGCCCTCTTTCCGCCTCACTCTACGCATATCCTCTAGCCGCTTGACGTTGGCGTGTTCCAGCCGCTAAAGGTAGCGCAACAGAAAGCTATTCGCGAGGCCTTGCTCGACGGGCAGTTGAGGTTCTCACGGGCCGACTTCCTTGCCTCTTTCCAACGCACTTTCGACGAGGGCTTCACATCGCACAACATTATGTCAGGATTCGAAAAGACGGGAATTTTCCCGCCAATAAGTGAGCCAGCCGTTCGCCGGCTGTTGATCGAGCAAGGTAAATTAAAGAAGGCAATTAACCCGGCATACGAGTCCTTATTGCCAAAGGAATCCCGCTTCCTCAACGCCTCTGATACCCTCAGAGAGGTGCAAGATAAATACCGTGATATTCTTAGCTCTCCTACCCGCGCCGGCCTTCGCACAGCTTCACGAGTCGTAACGGAGGCATCCGTAATGGAGTTAAATATCAAGCTCTTCCTCGCTGACCGTGATAAAAGGATAGAGAAGCTCAACAACCGCCGCAAGCGAGGCAAAGCAGTGAAGCCGTCCGGTCAATTCTTCACCTCTAGCGTCAGCCTCGATCAAATCCGCGAGCAGAGCAAAGCTACGACTAAAGCCGAGGCGAAGAAGCAAATAAGGGCGCAGCTACGGATGTCACAGCGCTGGCTGAAGCAAGAGATGGAATCTCTCCGCCAGCAGTGACGCGGCGATAAGATCTACGAGATTAACGCAAATAGGAAGACTCTTAACTTCAAGCAATGGCTCGATCACACGCGTAAGCACGAGCAATTCATTAACCTCGAGAATAATAACAAGGAATACAAGCGGCTGCTTAACGAGCGCGAAGATTGCTTCTTCTTTGACACCCAGAAGAGCGCTGCAATAGATGAGGCTATTCGCAACGCCTCTCAAGCTTACCGCCCGATTCTAGCGATGGAGTGGCCGGCTAGCGACGCCTCCGTGGAAATCACTACACAGCGGCTAGACCAGCAGCCAAGCGACCGCGATAGCTTCATTAGCACGAGCGAAGACGAGCCTGACGAGGAAATACAGCTGGGAACACCTCTTGACACTGCTATGACCGCTCCAGCCTGGGCGTTGCTATCGTCAGACGGAATTACATTGCCTTCTTCACCGCCGCGCTCGGCCACACCATGCCCTTAGAAGCGCTTGGCGATAGCTTCATTGAAATCTCCGTATCAAGTTACCCTTATTCTGTCGCCTTGATAATATGTGTGACGGCCTTATGAATCGGAATACTGAGAAATAGGCTTTTTGCCGCCAAAATAGGCCCGGATTGATGTCTCACATTTTGTGCCTGTCTCATATTTGTGTGCCCGACTAAGTGCGAGAGCGCTTAGTCGGCCCCCACCGTGGTTGCCTACTGGTACATGGTGCTTCGGGAAAAAAACTCTGCCGGCTCGTCCGATCGAAGGCTATCGGCCGTGGCATGGGTACACGGGATGGAAAGTCATTTGAAGAGTCGCAAGCGCCGAGGATCCATGTTGGCTTGGTGATAAGACTGGTCTCTCACAAAGCGTAAATCAGCGAGCAGTTGCCGAAATGCTGCCTTTCGCACCACTTGCAGACGCACACCTTGGGTACGTATCCGTAGCTCTATTGGAGATATTAGCTTGGCAGATAGATGTACCCGGTCACCGACCTGTAGCCGCATGTGCAGCATCTCCATCCGACCGTCATCGCCTAGCCCCTGTCGCAGAAGTCGTTGCCCATGCGTACCTTGGTCCCGGCCGCGTTGAAGCACTCGTCCATCTCGGTGATGGTGTCTCCGTGGCCGTTGCAGAACCTGAACATGCAGGCGCTGATGTGGCCGCAGCCGTTGGAGACGAGGTACCTGAAGCAGCTCATGTTCCCGGTCATGTGATGATCGTCGACCCGCTCGTGCTAGGGGGTCGGGTTCGTGATCGTCGCGAAGTTGCTGCCCGTCAGCACCCCGGGCCCGATGAGCTCCACGATGACGTCAATGATGCCCGGCTCAGTGGTCGCGATGCTGATGATGTTGCCGTGGATGCCCGTCACGATGGTGCCGTCGATCTCCTCGACCGGCTGGACCCTCGCCGCGAGCAGGACCGCGATCATCAGGGGCGAGGCGATGGTCTTGATCTTCCTGACGACCGTCGGGGTGATGGTCGCGTTGATGATGCCGGTGACAGTCGATGAGATGTCCTCGACGGTCAGGAAGTTCCAGATGATGATCTGGGTGAGTGTTCACGAACATGGTGAGGATCTCGAACACGGACAGGTAGCCCTCATCATCGGGGCGGTCGTCTCGGAGCTGTTGTGGCTGACCCTCTCATACCTTGGCGACCGCAGCACCACCCTGTAGGGGTACCCGTCGCTGAACGTGGCCACCATCGTGTACGCGGTCGTCTCGCTGATAGTGTCGGCCTCGGCGCAGGCGAAGGAGAGCATGTCGATCAGGATGGTCTGGTTGGTCGCGGTGCCGCTGTCGTTCTTGGTGCAGCCTGCAGATGACAGTCATGCCCCGTTTTGGCCTGCGATACCCACTAGATACGATCTGGACGCTAAGCGTCCGACCTAACCAGTTAGGCCCTTGTCATCACGGCACAGCCCAGATGCAATCTCATCCCTTTGAGTGTGGAGGGGGAGCAAGCAGGTCACAAACAGGGATGCTAGCCAATAAGAACACTAGATGATCAGGGGTACATAATTCGACTAGCAAATTAGGCTATAGTAGAAGTCCTATCAATCCGGCCGGGTACACATAGCTACACTGCACTGGCCAAGGCATTGCTGATGCTGCTCGCCCCTGACGGCGTCTCTTACACGCAGCTACGTACTATGGAGCCCGTGACCCCCTTGCTCCCCCTCCGCATTCAAAGGGATACGCCGCGGATTGCCGTCTCCGTGCGAATGGGCGACTGGCGCAGGATGCCTTTCCCTGTCAGCCAATGCAAGTTTTTTACTGGATTTCGCCCGGTCGCCAACACCACCGCTAAGGTTGGTTGCGCCGACCAGTACTTCCGTAGCGCCGTATAACTCACACAGGTCTATGCCCATCCATGCTTGGTCCAGTGTCGTTTTTCAACAGAGGCAAAACGGTAAAACGGTGACCGGTTTGCGCAGAAGAGACTTAAGCAACAGAGATGGATACACATATTTCGTCTGCTGGAATACCCGGTAGCAAATGCCTGCTAATAAGGATTCCCCATGGGGATCATTCAGACTTTTCGCCGTGGGGTCCAAGATGGCCAGGATTGCAGCTAGCTTCCACTCGGAATTCTCGGCGCTTGCAACCAACGAGAGCCACCGACTTGGCCTCGCTCTTCCAACTCAAGCAAATTCGTGGTGCGCTTCGAGAGGGACACAGACAGGTCTCGCATCAGTGTTCGTTGCCAACGGCAAGATCTAACGGGCGATCTCTGTAGGCAGCCTTCATGCCCTTACCAGGCAGCTCCTCCACATACCCCAACGCGGCCGCCTCCCGCTCGGATCCGCAGTAGCTGACGATTGCCTTGGCAATCGGATGACTACTGCTTTCCTCTGCTGCCTTGAGACCCGAGAGCAGCCTTCGCTCATCCATGGCTTCGCTCAGGTCGCCGTCGGGGAATACGACAGAGTCTGTAATACGAGGCTCGCCGCCGACGGTCAGAGTGCCCCGTCTTGTCAAAGACGACGCAGTCGATCTTACTTGCCTTCTCAAATGCCTCGCCTCCGCCCTTGGCCAGAATCCCATTCTTGGCCGCGATACTACCGCCGACAAAAATGGCCATTGGTGCGGCGAGCACCAATCCGCAAGGATATGCAACGACGAAGACGGCAATGGCAAACTGGAACACAAAGGCAGCCTGGTCGCCAGAGCTGCCAAGCTCCTTGTCTGAGACGACACCGGTAAAGGCGAGTATCATCCACACGACCCATGTCACGACGGCAACGATGTAATGTCCGGGACAAAATAGGCTGTATTAGGTCGGCAATCTGCTCCATTGGCGCGCGCTTCGTCTGATCTTTGCCGACGGCCTCGACAGTCTGGTCGAGCATCGACTTGCCGCAAGTGCCTCTGACGCGAACCGTGATTGCGTCCGCTTTGTTGATGGCGCCAGCGTAAACTTCGTCTCCTGGTCCCTTCTTGATAGGGCGGGACTCGCCTGTGAGGCTCGACTCGTCGAGGTTTGTTTCGCCGGTGATGATGACTCCGTCGGCTGCAGGTGATGCGCCGTTTGGCACTCTGATCAAGTCGCCAAGCCCCTGCACTGTCATACCGAATCGACGGCCGTGGGGGGGCTAGTCAAGAGCAGATAAATCTGTAGGGACACTACTCTGCGGCCCC
>KQ030826.1:0-21683 GCA_000956045.1 Hirsutella minnesotensis 3608
GAGTAGTCGATAGTCCTGAAGAGCGTTTCATTGTTAAAACCAGAGGAGGATCCAAGATTGAACAAGTCGGGTATAAAAGAATTGAGGTCACCAAACAGCATAAGACTTCAATGCCATCGAAAGCGGGGTCTAGCTGTCAGCTAGTGCCTGTACGCGGCATCTTCAGCCCTAAAAAGTAAAAATGGTCACACGTAGACGCCACAAGCGCCTATAGAACAGTCTCCCACTCGTCTATATAACCCACTGCTCGGCACCCACCCTCACAAATTTTTTCTTTCCTCCTTTCCCTTCAAACAGACACCTGAAAGGCATCTACAATTGCCCCCTACGACTCGAAAGCCATTACGCGATACCTAGCCAGAGCTTCATCGCCACCTACCTGATATATGAACGCGCATGTGTCAGGTAGGTGTTAGGCATCACAGGACAAGTGCCTGTGTCAGGCTCATTCTTTCATTTCACAAGCCAGCCAGCCGCCTTGCTTCTCAAGCTCTCAAGCTCGTTCCGAAAAGGCATTGGCGGGCCCCGGAGGGGACCGGTCTCCTGTTTTCTCTAGGGCTTGGGTACTAGTATATTTATTCTAGGGCGTGGGTACCAGTATATTTGTTCATGCTAGGGCGTGGGTAACAGTATATTTGTCTGTACTAGGGCGTGGGTACCAGTGTATTTTGTTTGTGCTAGGGCATGGGTACCAGGATACTTGTTTGTGCTAGAGCTCTCCTGTTCAATGTAGTTATCACCTGTCACACTGGTAGTGCCTTGAGGAACGAAAGGTTCTTTCTTCCGCCCCCTTGCTCCATGCGCCTCACTTCCTCCGCCTCACTTCATGCGCCTCAGCGCGCCAGCCACAAGCCACCCAGGCTCGCCAAAAGCTCTCAAGCTCGTTCCGAAAAGGCATTGGCGGGCCCCGGAGGGAGCCGGTCTCCTGTGTCACTGATAGTGCGTTACGCTTGCACTGAACCATGCGGCCGTTTGGCGGGAGCCGAATGAACCGTCAGTGTGACGGAAAGGGCTACCCTGGACCAGCATTACGTTCACCAGCGGCGCACTCTGACAGCTTGCTGACTAATCAATACAAACCGTAGTGTGCACTAAGTCGCCAAACGGGCTGCACTATAGTTATTGGGAGCCCTGCTGAAGAAGTCAGACAGGGAGCGATACACAGTGGTAAAGGAGTGGCGACCGATGTCACCTCTATCGACGCCTGGCAATATATTCAGAGCGGTCGTGGCCGAAAGTTTATCCTACGCCGCAAGGACTCACGGGCTTATGCCCGCGAATCACTTCGGAGCGAGAAAGCGACGATCCTCTGAAGTCTGTAGAAATAAAATGCTTGATAGTACGCGCTATATATGTGATGTAGTATACTTGTGCATATACAAGTAAGTTTATACATAAGTATCGTGAATTGTGTATGTGCCATGTAAGTATCTGGAAATATATATATCCCCTCCAATGCGCCAACACTGCAGGCGGTCACTCGCCCCACATTACCCTTGTACCTCGTCCCGTGACCTGCGGCTACAAGAGGACACGTCAAATGATTTACTAGCAAAACACCATACATTTCATTCTCGCGATACTCAATGGATCCCTCGTGCGCAGTAGCAGTGACCAACCAATTCGACGATGAGCTCTTCATCCGGGTTGACAATAGCTCACGTGAGCACCCAAGTGACAACACCTGCCGGCCAGAAGAGCCGCCTTTGACCACAAGAGGCACCGAATTTAAGCCTTTTGAAGTACCTTTTCGAGCCCCAGAGGTCCGGCCACTGCCTAATACGCCATTAGCCCTCTTTGAGACCTTTATTCCACTCTCTCTCGTTGAGAAGTGGGTTCAATGGACCAATCAGAAGCCTTTCTCGCGTTATTCAACCCCTTCAAGGTATTCTCGTCGACTCAACTGGACGCCAACTACATCCGGCGAGGTATATCTTTGGCTTGCTGCCCTGATTTACATAGGAATACATAGGGAAAGACGGATCCAAGACCATTGGAAGACCTATAGCCTATGTACCCAGCGTCCTTCACACGCAATTGGCCGGTTCATGACGTACGATCGATTCCAACTTCTCTTCCAGAATATTCGCCTTTGTGATCCAGAAAAGACCCTTTCATCCGAATTCGATAGAATTGACGAATGGTCCAATCATATACAGCAAAGCTCTTTAAGCTTATATCAGCCCGGAAGCTTAATTGCAATTGACGAGTGTATGATTCGCTATACGGGCCGTTCTAAAGAGACAACAAAGGTGCCAAACAAGCCAATCCCTGTTGGATACAAAGTCTGGGTTGTGGCACAAAGAGGCTATTTTCTATCTTGGATTTGGCACCTTCCAAAGAAGGCAATGGGCCCAGTTGCTGGTCTAATGAGGCGCAAGCGGCCCGGAGAGATATATCTCAACCCAACTCAAAGCGTTGTGCCTGCATTGACTAGCCTGCTTCCAGAACAGCTATATCACGTCTTTCTAGATAACCTCTTTTCGTCTCCAAGCCTATTCTTAGCTCTTCGGCAACGTGGCATTGGAGCTACAGGCACGGCACGGACCAATTGCGGCATAGACAAGCTGCTCACACAACACAAGGCAGCTGACGCCAAAGGTCAATTGAATTGGCCCTGGGGAACCTTAAAGTCAATTCCAACGCCTGACAACCTCGTCAACCAATTAGCTTGGAAGGATAATGCCCTCGTGCTAATGCTCTCAACGGTGCATACGGGCCGGCAGCTCGAGCAACGAATAAGAAGGCGGCCAGCCAGCCTTACGAAGCCACAGCAGAAAGCTATCAAAAGAGAGTTTGGAGACGATCCAATCAAGCAGCTGCCAGTGCCAACGGCCACGGCCGAATAAATGGTGCTCATTTTTGAGACCCAAATAAAGTGGGGCGTGGCACGGGTACACTGGACCAGCATTGCGTTCACCAGCGGCGCACTCTGACAGTTTGCTGACTAATCAATACAAATCGTAGTGTGCACTAAGTGCGCCAAACGGGCTGCACTATAGTTATTGGGAGCCCTGCTGAAGAAGTCAGACAGGGAGCGATACACAGTGGTAAAGGAGTGGCGACCGATGTCACCTCTATCGACGCCTGGCAAAATATTCAGAGCGGTCGTGGCCGAAAGTTTATCCTACGCCGCAGGGACTCACGGGCTTATGCCCGCGAATCACGTCGGAGCGAGAAAGCGACGATCCTCTGAAGTCTGTAGAAATAAAATGCTTGATAGAGTACGCGCTATATATGTGATGTAGCATGTGCATATACAAGTAAGTTTATACATAAGTATCGTGAATTGTGTATGTGCCATGTAAGTATCTGGAAATATATATATCCCCTCCAATGCGCCAACACTGCAGGCGGTCACTCGCCCCACATTACCCTTGTACCTCGTCCCGTGACCTGCGGCTACAAGAGGACACGTCAAATGATTTACTAGCAAAACACCATACATTTCATTCTCGCGATACTCAATGGATCCCTCGTGCGCAGTAGCAGTGACCAACCAATTCGACGATGAGCTCTTCATCCGGGTTGACAATAGCTCACGTGAGCACCCAAGTGACAACACCTGCCGGCCAGAAGAGCCGCCTTTGACCACAAGAGGCACCGAATTTAAGCCTTTTGAAGTACCTTTTCGAGCCCCAGAGGTCCGGCCACTGCCTAATACGCCATTAGCCCTCTTTGAGACCTTTATTCCACTCTCTCTCGTTGAGAAGTGGGTTCAATGGACCAATCAGAAGCCTTTCTCGCGTTATTCAACCCCTTCAAGGTATTCTCGTCGACTCAACTGGACGCCAACTACATCCGGCGAGGTATATCTTTGGCTTGCTGCCCTGATTTACATAGGAATACATAGGGAAAGACGGATCCAAGACCATTGGAAGACCTATAGCCTATGTACCCAGCGTCCTTCACACGCAATTGGCCGGTTCATGACGTACGATCGATTCCAACTTCTCTTCCAGAATATTCGCCTTTGTGATCCAGAAAAGACCCTTTCATCCGAATTCGATAGAATTGACGAATGGTCCAATCATATACAGCAAAGCTCTTTAAGCTTATATCAGCCCGGAAGCTTAATTGCAATTGACGAGTGTATGATTCGCTATACGGGCCGTTCTAAAGAGACAACAAAGGTGCCAAACAAGCCAATCCCTGTTGGATACAAAGTCTGGGTTGTGGCACAAAGAGGCTATTTTCTATCTTGGATTTGGCACCTTCCAAAGAAGGCAATGGGCCCAGTTGCTGGTCTAATGAGGCGCAAGCGGCCCGGAGAGATATATCTCAACCCAACTCAAAGCGTTGTGCCTGCATTGACTAGCCTGCTTCCAGAACAGCTATATCACGTCTTTCTAGATAACCTCTTTTCGTCTCCAAGCCTATTCTTAGCTCTTCGGCAACGTGGCATTGGAGCTACAGGCACGGCACGGACCAATTGCGGCATAGACAAGCTGCTCACACAACACAAGGCAGCTGACGCCAAAGGTCAATTGAATTGGCCCTGGGGAACCTTAAAGTCAATTCCAACGCCTGACAACCTCGTCAACCAATTAGCTTGGAAGGATAATGCCCTCGTGCTAATGCTCTCAACGGTGCATACGGGCCGGCAGCTCGAGCAACGAATAAGAAGGCGGCCAGCCAGCCTTACGAAGCCACAGCAGAAAGCTATCAAAAGAGAGTTTGGAGACGATCCAATCAAGCAGCTGCCAGTGCCAACGGCCACGGCCGAATATAACGACAATATGGGTGGTGTGGATGTGGGTGACCAGCTGCGAAGTTATCTTGGCTTTGACCACGCAATTCGACGTGGCGGCTGGAGGGCAATTGCCTTTGGCTTTCTATTAGATACAGCCCTTATTAACACATATCTCTTGCAGCTGCGTGGGAGTCCCAATTGGGCAGTATTTGACTCACAAGTTAGCTGGCGGCAGCAGCTAATAAACGAGCTCATTGAGAAGCATGCAACAGGCGGCTCAAGCCGGCAGAGATATCGGTCTGGCAACGATGCATTGCCTATTTCGGAACACAATTTGGTCCGCCGAGGCACTAGCAGCCGTTGTGTGGCCTGTCAAGGCTTTCGATTGGGTCAATTGAGGTCAGCTAGTCAGCAATATCGAAGTTTGTTTGTGATACATGTATGTACATACATGCAGAGTGTGGTATACTGTACAGTCCGCAACAAGACGGTACGTAGCGGTTCTCATGACAAGAACACATACACGATGCCCGACGCCCAATCCTGCTCTCGAGGTAGATGTGACGAAGGCATGATTGCGAGGGCATAACCGTGAATAATGCTGTCAGAGGCAGCTCAGCCGCGTCGGAGCGCTCTATGCCGCTTCTGCACTGCTGACCCAACGGAACTCATTTTAATTGGACAAACACGAGATCCTACCGACCATGACGTATTCATCGTATCTTTGTTCGAATACCATAACATCACGACGACGAGAGAGACGTGTGCTGACCTGGCTCAGCGTTTTGTCGACCTATCATGGACTTCGCCGAACGCGTGCGCCCAGATCTCCCGAAATGCGAAATGTGAGCGTTGCGGAGCCCGGGAGCCGTAGGCGCGGTAATTCCTCTATTTGTATGCACCATGAACATGATACCAAGAATCTACAGCTCACGTCCGACAGCGGAAGTCAAGAAGCACTCTTCCCCTCCCATCCCCCGTGAGGCCTTTTGTCATTCATTCCCTTTCTCCGGATGTGCCCCAATATGCCGGTTCGCGATAGCCCGCAGTCTTTGTTGTATCCATGCATGAAGGTCTTAGCTCGACGGTAAAAAGGGGGGAAGCAAGGCAATCTACATGCATGGCGGGCAGCGCAGGGCACGCAACAATGACGGAGCGCCGGACCAAGGCGGCCTAAAGGGGAGGTGCAAGTCTTGGGAGAGAAGCAGCAAGCAGAACAGTCCACACTTCTATATATGTATATATGTACACGATATGCTGCATATACACTTCTATGCACACATATAGCCTATATACACATGTATGACTATGTACATGCATATAAATATGTATATATATATATATATGTGTGTGTGTGTGTGTGTGTGTTTGTGTGTGTGTGTGTGTGTGTGTGTGTGTGTATGTCAGCGTGTGTGGGGATGTAAATTGCAGCAACACACATGCATGTGTACAGTATGTATGAACCTAAGTGCGTACGGAAGATGGCCCAGGCTCCGAAGGGTAGAATAGCGGTCCCCCACGTTCCGCCCTGTTTTCCTGCTCGCCTCCCGCTCTTCCCTCCCGCTGCTTCGGCCTGCAACCCGAATACGAACGGTGATCTCAATGCATCGGCTGGGTCTCGTGGCGGATGCCGACGAAACGACGCCTTTGGTTAGCTTACCTGAAACCACTGGGAGGCTGGTCATGGACTCTACAGTGTCGGAGCCGTCAACATGCCACCGTTCCTGCAAAGCGGCACTCTTGATACTTGTTACAATTCAAGAGCAGCCTCGACTTCGTGCCCAACTTGGCAATCATTGCCAGAAGCATGCATTCAATTACAACGGTCAGGATGTTCAAGGCAGATTCAAACGCAGATCAACGCAGTCACCGTCACAGATTTTCCTGTGAGCCACTTCATGGGCATACTGTACGTAGAGGAGCGCAACACGGGACCTGCCTGCGGATGCTGGCGAGGACAGCAGGGAGGTTTGCGATACACGACATTGAAAAGTCGTATTGCGTATCGTGTGCGATACACGATACGCGATATGAAAAGTCTATTCGATACGATATTGCGTATCGGCGTCCTAAAGCTTGATGCTGAGCATGTTCTGAGTTCGCTTTTCGGGGATCGTCGACAGCGGAAATTTAACTTTTCCAAACTCTTCCATGGTCTTCCCGCTTTTCTTGCCTGCTTTTTCTTCGCACGTGGGCATCGAGCCAAGCCCTGAGACGCTTCGTTTATTGTGCAGCATGACTGCTCCATGAAAACAGAACACCGAGTAGAATCATTTGCCTTAAGACCCTGAGTATTTGGAACACCGTGGCACTAGATGAAGAATCCCGTGCCATCGGATGAGGGCGGCGTGTCGAAGGCTCCCAAAGCGTTGGATGTGTGTTTCGGCATCAACCAAAGCCGAGAACACTCGCTGCCCTCGCCTGCGTCGCCACCCGCGAGGCGAAAGAGAGGCTGCTCTGCGCATGATACATGGAGCCATGCGCGGGAGCCTCATCTCCGTGAGCCTGATCGGGATGAAAAAAGGACAAGATACCGGTATTGCCGCTATTGCGAAATCCCTACATACAAGGCTCTTTGCATAACTACGGCCCGCAGACATCTTGAGAAAGTCAACGGTATCCGGATTGAGGCAGCAGAACCAGCGATCAAGAAAAGCAGCGCAAATCATATCCGTCAAATTTTGGAGAAGCAGGCTGTCCAGGCGCAGCAAGCCTAAAATAAGCATGGCTACGATGTCCTCAAGAGCGTTCTTCACAAAAGCGCCATCTCCGAGGCTCTTGCCCGGCTCATTACAATGAGGTATCTATCTGCGCTGCGTGGAATAGCCGGAGCTTCACGCTTTGAGGCTCATCAATCCTGCTATTGAGAGCGAGGAAATCTGTTCTCATTCAGAAGTCACCAAGATCATCGCAAAGACGTACGCAGCGTGGCTAAAATACCGGCCGTCTGTCAGACGGTCTGAAGGTGGTTTGAGGAATTGCAGACCGACCGATCGGTGACGGATCGTCAGACCGACCGCCCGAAAGCCTCAGACGGTCTGGGTCTGATCAGACGGTCTGACCCACCCGTAAAGTGGGTCCATTCATATGATGAGAGATTTCTTGTTCTGCCACCTCAAGCTGTCGTGTTCTTGCGTGACAGGGGCGGCAGTCCCGCGCGGAGTATCCCATCTCCTCCTTGCCTCGCCGGAGAGAACCCACCCGCCACCCCAGCCACTTCAGAAACAGTGTTCGATGACCTGGATGCGTCAGGGTGTGACTTCGCAAATCGACTGGGAGAGCATTTGGCGCCATGGTAAAAGGCTCGTTGGTGCAAAGCGGCGATTCCGCCATAGAAGGGTGATCGGCACCAAGATCAAAGAATCATGGATCTATAGATATGGTGTGAGCCTGGAGCATGCCGGTGTTTGCTATTGGCTTTGCAGGCCATTTGTCATTTGAGAAGAAGCTATGCGACAGCTCTGTACGTCTCGTCAGGGACATCCCATGCAGCGCGGCATTTGCTCTGTCACCATCGAATTACGGAATTTGGTGAGGGAGAGGATGATTTCTGCCTAAGAAACCCATTCGCTTTGGCTGCAGCATCCACCTTCTCCAGGTCGTATTCTTTACCTGGTCAGACAAGCACGAGTCTACATCTTGCACCCTGCTTTGGCGAAGCGACACGGAAAGTACGTTTTGTGGATTGGGTTATAGCCGAAGACGACGTTCCGTCAAGCGCCGAGCGAGAGGCTCAGATGGTTGCTAGCGACTGGCGGAGAACAAGTCGTCAAGCTACTTCCGGAGCATCATAGCACAATGCGTTCATGGATTCGCGATTCGTACGAAGGGCGTCGACAGGCTATATGGAACCAGCAGCAGGCAGAAGTCGAGATACAGGCCAAGACAGGGCGTTTGGACGACAAATCCGACAGGGAAGCAGCCAGTACCGACAATGACTACAGCTCTTTCGGTAAGAGACCAGTCGCTTCTCTCAATGTGGGCGGAGAAGAGCCAGAACCGTGACCGAGCTCGATCTGTTCCACCGGTTGAATCTACGTCTGCCCAAACGACACATCGGCACGTAGGGCGATCATGAAAGGCACCGAAAGCTCCCCCAAGTACGTTACAATGACCCTTACGCCGCTGGCGGGATGACATGGCGATATGCATGTGCGCAGAGTCCCTTCGCACTCAAGCATTCCCGACAATAGCGAAGTCGGCGAGCCGGCTGACGCTGGTACTACACTACCTGCAACGACCAATATTACCACGGTAGTTCGAAGAGACTGTTTCATCAGTACAATGTGTGTGCGAGTGGCTTTGTCTTCCGCTTGCCGCGAAAGTAGGGTAACGATAAGGTAATTCTCATGCGAGGTAATCTTGCTAGGCAACAGCTACTGCGTTATCTAGCGACGAATCTTTCATTTGTATATTCAGAGCTGCACGATTCCGTGCATTTATTCACTTGCTTCTTGTTCTTTAGATAATCTTCACCAATTGCCTGATGTCATCTCTGATCCGTGTGGAGTCAAATGTCTGACAGTATGCTGGTCAAAGCTGGTATCAAGGCTTTGTTAAAAGATGACACAGTATTTCAAAGCACTTGCGGGGACTCCAATTGCGTTTGTCCATGTAAGCACCCCCAAATCGGGAGCGGATTCCGTTGAGAGGAAGGCTGATTTCTCACAAATGTCAGGTGACGGACGCCATCAATAGCCACGAGACTTAGAAGTAAATCGCAATACAGTCTCCGTCACACTGTGCAGTCCGAGCTTTCTATTGCAGACAATCAACCAATCGGCGCGGATGCCCAGAGATGAGCTACAGGACTCGTGGGTGAGCGAGTCTACGGGTCTGCGCCAGAACGAGGTTCGTCTTCTGGTTTCTCCACGTCTGTAACAGAACGACATCGGGGCAGAGTGGCACGAGACCCGTCCGCTTCCAGCTTCTTGCAAATTCTCCCCTTCAATGGGTTGATTGAGTGAGTATTCTGAGAAACACTTAGGTCGAGAGCGCACAACAATTGAGCCAATATATGTCTCGTGTGGCGGACCGCACGAGTCGTTCAGCTGGAAGTGCAGAATGATGAACCCGAGCAGTGATGCTTGAAAGCTCACCTCGGCGATGAGAAGTCTAGATACCAAGCGCCTCGAAGTCATCCACGAGTTCGCACTGACGCCGTGGGATGCCCGAATGCAGGTAAAGATAAGACGGACCGAGAGGAGATGATGAAGGCGAATGACTCGGAGGGCATGGTCATCGAGACGTCCAGCTCTTACAGGAAAGGCAAGGTCGCGATGGTAGGTTTCGTTCGGGATGCTTCCCGCAAGAGCGCAGATGAGGTGCTGGCAACAGGGTGGTTTTCCATACTGTTTTGCAAGGTTCTTTCCATACAAGGTACATCTTGTTCATTATGGACAGCACTTTTCCATACTCCAGGAAAGATCGTCCAGGGCATCTTAGCGATCGTAACAGCTGAAATTTTAGCGAGAATACTGGCTGACTTGCCCATCATTCTAGTGGCATATCCCCTGAACGACTTTTCCTGGAGTATGGAGTAGTATTGCCATACTTTTCCATAACGGATAAGATGTACCTTGTATGGAAAGACCCTTGCAATATAGTATGGAAAACCACCCTGGCTGGCATGCTACTCAGTCACTCTCGGCTCCAGTGATAAGCAGAACGTCTACACCGCAGGAGTCGAGGCAATCGCCATGGCCCTGAGGTGTGTGCCTCTAGGTCTACACAATAGAGATCCAGCAATCGTACGAAGCAAACGCTCTGTTCTGTAAGCCACATGACGGCCACGGCGGCGTTCTGGCCCGTGCACGATACGAGAGATATACGGATCTGGTCAGGAGCTGGGGAAAAGAGGCTGCAGAGTCAGACTTCGGTGGGTGCCTGCAAAGATTGAGGAGTTCACTCTAGGGCAACCGGCTAAAATGCAGGCGAAAAGAGCGACGCGAGATGAATGCTCTGCTGAACCAGCAACGTTTCAAGCAAGATCAACGACGTTACGATGGGTGCTGGACGAACACTCTCGCTTTGGTCAGATTCCGGAAAGGGGTGGAAAGTACTCAAAGCGCATCGATAAGGCATTGCCGGGCAATCACACCCGTAACTAATACGACGAGCTAAATAGAAGGGAACCCGAAATGTTGATCCAGCTTCGAACTGGAAAAGTAGCTTATCGTCGAATTAGTTCGTAATTGCAATTGAGGGATCCATTAGGCTCGCGAGAACGAACCGCACGGTATTTTGCTAGCAAATGTCTGTGCGTGGTGGGTTCCTGTATCCTCTAGTCTCAGGACGCAGTAGAAGGGATAGGGGGAACCCTCCCGGCATAATACAACGGGATGGGGGGGATGAGAGCCCTTGCCGAGACAGGATAGAAGGTGAATGGGGCGCATCCTGGAGATGTGTTATTCGTATTCACGGGAACCCATGGGTCTGGGAAGTCATCATACACTGTGTAATATTCCAGAATAGCCCATTGCAAGGCGTTGGCCTTTTCCAGCTGCGTTGTACAGTATACACTCGGCCATCTGTTTACAGTGGAGGTTCCTCGGACCGCCGAAAGATGGTGTCGCTTTCGGCAAAGCTGTGGATCAAGTCACATCAGTAAAGGCGGTTGGCCCGGCGCACCACATTATGGAGCCTACTCTTGGCAAGCTGTCCTGCTTGGTCGAAGCCGAGAGTGTAAACTTCCTCCATGCGCGATAATCGGCCGCTGCCTCGGCGCACTCTTCGTCCCACCACCGTGCCCCATGCGTCATCTCGCGAATAGATTGGCCAGCAGCTCGAGTTGCATCAGCGCCGATGCAAAGTCATCGAGCTTTGCGGGCGATGTCGGCGCCGGTCTCTATCATCTCCATAAAACGCTTCGACTCTTTATCGGAGGTGAGAGTGAGTTTACCGAATGAGTGTACGGTACGTTCAGTTCAGTTCAGTGTATTTTCCGTCCAACAGCCATTGGCTGCTCAGGCGCACCCCCCGCCCCCGAGGGAGCACAGGACGTGCGAGGTAGTGGCTATCTACATGCTACATATCACGTACATCATCCACTATCCAGCATTTTATCGGCTCAGAGGCACTCATGATAAGCCCGTTATCCGTGAGCGGGACGTCAGCGAGACGTCCGACGGTAATGGGAATTGCTATTAGTAGGGGCCTTGCAAGCCACGAGGACCTCAACAAGCACCTGGTCACGAGACCGCGGTGCCTGTCGAGGTCAACATGTATGAGGGGAGTTTGGAGGAAAATATGGGGAAAGAGAAGGGAACGGTGGTTGTCTAGTGGCGTGAGCAGATTCCTCCAAAGAAGGAGCTTGCTTTCGCCAGTTCGACAAATTTGTCAAACTCTTTGCCGATGGCGCGATAGATGGCTTCAGTCGGCGACGGCGCGAGCCTCACACGATGCCACGGCGCCACCTTCCCGTAATAGAAGACGCGCGTTGGGTCTCTACGTCGGTCACACGAGCATGTCAGTCGCGCGTCGTCGTGGTCTAATCTTTCATGATAATCAGCGAAATCCCCATGGTGGGTTCTTGCTGCAAGTAAGGGATGGAGCAGGGGCCGAGAAAGCGCCAATTCTGGCGGGCAGCCAGTTGTTGCCGTGAGGTCTAAGAGATAAGAGGCTTGCCACCAAGCCTTGAAAGCTACTTTTGGCCGCTGTCGCGCTAAGCTGCATAAATGCGGAGGCGCGTTGGCGGGTTCCGGCAGCGAAGCTCCTGCTTTTGCCAGGCAGCATCAGCCTCCCTCCTCTTTACCTGGGATGTCAATATAGCTGGGAATCCAGCGATTCTCCATGGCTCCGTGTTTTTGCGTCAGAGATTGAACTCAAGGAAGACCTTAATTAAGAGTTGCTTGGCTTGCCCCGCAAGCAAGTTGCGGTTGCGAGATTGTCAAGACAGATGACCATGCAATCAGTTTCCGAAAGGCTCAATGCAGCCCTTAGTCCCTCCAGCGCACCCTTACGTAGCTTCGGCGTCAAAAACTTCAGCAGGCCCAAGACGGCCCTTACCGCTTAAGACGGTGGAGCCGTGCCGATGAACATCAAAGCCAAGTACGACGTGACCTTCGGCAGAACAGAACCCGTCGGAGTAGACGACCAGAGTTCGGGGCGATAGTGCCCCCAGCGGCCAATCGCGAAGTTTATTCGCCGTCTCATTCTTCGATGCATTCTGCAGAGGCGCAATTTGCTCCTCGGCAAATCCGCGCTGCAGTAAGGCAGGCCTTTGGCAGCTTGACAGCAATACATTGGCACGCCGCAGCAGCCTAGTACGGAATGCCTGAGGGGGTTTTTGGTACTTCGTCTTGATCATTTCATTCACGGCGGGAGATTTGGGTTGCAATGTGTGCTTCATCAGCGGATGAGCTTCGTCGAGAGCTTTAAGAGGCGCAGCAAAGGCCAACCGACGCGCGTCCAGCAGTCAAGGGACGGGTGGTATACCCGCCTCTCGATGCAGAACATTCGTCGGTGTCGTCCTCCACCCAGGCAGATTGCCCGAAGAGACATGAAGAGTGCCTTGCTCATCTTCTGGACTAGGTGACTGATGCCCGATGGCCCCTCATTGGCTGGCTTAGTCCAGCGCGGGCACGTCGGGTCAGAGTACCAAGCGTCCGACGCGTAGAGTAACACCGGGATGACGCAAGCGCGGACAGCTCGCCGCACAGCACTTGGCAGAGGCCCATGCTTGGTACTTGTCAGTCTCCTGAGATGCAAGGCCTCAGCTTGCGCCTTGGCTGTCCACTTCCCGACGTGCATCTTGGAGGAGAGAGTGCTGTCGAGCCAGACGCCAAGCCAACGCATTGCTTGATCTGGGCGTTTCTGCCTTGTATCTCGTCATGTAGCACTGGCGGCGCCAGACGTAAACTGCTCCGCTGCTTGTTCGAATCATTCGCTCAAAAAAGGTAATACTGCCAGCTTTGGCGTTATGGACCGCCGTTTGGTCGTGAGCAATTGTCGTGGCCTCTTCGAAGACTGAAACTGGCTCTTATTCAGGGGAACGGAATGAGTCGAGGAGTTTCGAGGCTTTATTGGAGACGCGATATGTGAGTCGCTGAATTCGGCGGCGATCGTATGCCTAGTCTCAAGGCATTGGGGTCAGCATGCGAACCTGAGGTTGGTACCATGGCCACTGCCTGCGCTTGCTCGCGGCTGGATTGGAGGTTTGTCAAGAGCAGCTGTTAAGCGAAAGTATGGCAAAATGGGCTAATTTTTGAAGACTTGCGTGCCAAAAGAAGTAAGAATACAACGAAGGATGTCTTCGTCTGCCAAAGTGTTATTCTTCGAAGTGCAGGATTCTTCGAAGTGCAGGATGGTTCGCTGAGGGGTTTGAAAGAAGGGAAGAGAGCCTCTACAAGACCCTTTTTCCAGCGCAACGCTGCGATTGTTTCTGTCTGGTCTGTGGTTTCTTTCATACTTGCAACCCCTCTTCTTCTTGATATCTCCAGATCTAGCGGGCTCATGATGTATCACAAGCGATTGTTCTTCCGGGGTCGTCTTTCAGAACGCACCTGTGATGGACGGATCCCAGAGACTAGTAAGCACCCAAACATCTGCATCAGCTGAGGACCTGCTGGCCAATTGTGTAGCCAAGGCGTTCATGTTCGTGACCGACAACGAAAAGCTAGAAATGTTTACCGCCGGCAACCACGATGTGACCTTGCGAGATATCGACGCATGGAAGCGAAAAGGGCAGCTTCACGACTTTGCAATTCTCCTTCAAAGTGCTCAACGCAGCTGTAACAGGCTGAGCCTGTGGGGGTCTCGGCTCCACTCTCGACCAAACCCCGCAGGAGCTCTTGAGCGAAGCTCAAGAACCAACCCTCTTCGCTTGCTAGATCTTTCTCTTTTCTTTTCTTCTTTCTTTTCTCCTTAGCTTCAGGATACTCGTCGCACTCGCTCAGCTAGTTGTCAATACACTCAGTTGGGACCGTTACAGCAGCCAGCGGTTTCGGGTCATCAGTCGCAACCGTAAGCTCCCGCGTGACAATGACATAAGGTGGAGTTCGTGGTACACCGTGCTCCGTGCAGTATTGCATCTCAGAGGCCCGGTAGATGAGTATTTCTTCAAAGGAATGGAAGCGGACTGCGCTAGAGATCAGCTTTCTGCAGATGATTGGGCTGTTCTTGAGAAAATTCAAGCTTTTCTGGAGAAGCTCAAAATGTCGACAAAGGCGCCTGAATCATCATTCGCAACACGCTGGACAACGTCCTGTTGGCGATGGACTTTGTCTTGGCGTAGTTGGAAGAAGGCAAGGACGCCAGCGCTTACGATCCAGTCGTAGCCCCGAAGTTCCATTCAAATTAGGCCAAAGTGGACAAATACTACTGTCTCACGGACCAGTCGCCGGCCTACGTGGCTGCAATCGTCCTTCACCCGTCCCAAAGCTGACATCGCATTGATGAAAATTTGAGGCAGGATCGGGCTCAATCGGCAAAGGGACTCATAAGGGGCTACTGAAGGCATGTCAACCAGTCGGGTCAGCTCCTTCGTCGCATCGTGATGCGTCAGTCGCCACCAATGAGATCTTGAGAGCTGGAGAAATAAGCAACTGCAACCGATGGTCAATACGCATGAATATGAGCGCTGTTGCCACGGACAGATGGCTTCTCGACAGATCTTTCCTGGTGGATTAGGAACACACAACGAAAAGGCTTTCCCAACTTAAGTAAGATGGCTCATTATCGATCCCCGCAACGTCTGCTAAGCCTGAAAGACTGTTCTGCGTGTCCAAGATCACAATTGCGGATCGGCGGAATCGGCCATGCAGTGATCTTATCGAAGCACTAAAATGTCTGAAGTCGTGGTACGGCTTACGAGATCTTCAGGGGGATTAGGCTTTTGGCAACACTCGAGAGTAACTGAGGGTCACATGCAATATATTGTTTGTACTGACGATATCCGGCCTTGTGACAATACAATAGAGTATGGACAGCTGGTATATCGCGCAGTATAATATGCGCCGCATAATATCACAAAAGTACTACGAAAGACTCAAATTACCAGTAGGCGTACTGTCTATACTATTTGCAACACTGCTCTCGCCCTTGCCCCGTTTATGCAGACGTTTGAATTGGCACAGATTCTTGCGGGAATGATTCCGAAGAAGATCGGTGAAGCGCCTGTAAGCTAAACCGAGACCGTGCGCAGGTACAGTTGCGATGAGACCACCCTGAAATGGCATGTTCAAGGCAACAGAGAGATAAGAGCCTGACAGTTGGCACCGTATATGCCGCGGCTACCAAGATGAAAAGAACGTAATTTTGTAGCCATTCAGACTCGTACGAAATTGTGAAACACAATATCCCACCCTGCGTCTCGTCTAATGTGAAAAAAAAAATAGTCTTCTCCTCGGTCCAATCAGTTATGCCAAGAAGGTGTTCTCTACTGGCGAAGAAGAATGTACTGTAGCCCATTGGTACTGTACAGGATAACAACAGTTCCTGAATCGTGCTCATGGCATGTGTGTGTTGAGACATGACCGCTCGTCCCCCGGTTCTCATCTGCAAAGTCAAGCCAGGGTATGCTTAGGACTCTTGATTGATGAAATTGGGCCTGAAGGACTAGAGAGCGTTTTTCACAAAATTATAACGGAACCCTTGAGAGCCTTGAAACCTAGAACGAGTCGCTTCGGGAAGAGTACAAGGAGTCGCACAAGACAATACTTTACGAAAAGCGGCGCGAAGTGCATGATAAGGCACCAAAAGACTTTTCTCGACATAGTTCTGGACGACGGCAAGGGGCGGCAAAGTCTGAGGCTTTCGCTCTGGAGAGAAGAAAGCATGGAGGCGAAAATTGAGCGAATGCGACGGGCGAAGGAATCTGGAGAAGAGGGAAGGGAGGAAAGCCAGCAGATGCGGAGAGCAACAACTTGAGTTGCCTCATCAAGATCAATCTCGTTCTTTGATCTCGTGAGAGGAGGGCATTCCAAAAAGAGCCATTCAATTATTTCACTTACACAGTGCCTTTGATGAACAAGACTGACTGGATATATTATTCCGATCATTCAACATTCGTTGTACAGTAGAGCACAGGAGAGCACAGTATCCAGCCCCACACTGTAGGTCATACGATTATACCGCCAGCGTATCCTGGCTAACCGAACCAAGCCGCCTGTAGTACAAGAGAGCTATAAGGGAAGTCAACCACCTTCATCGCCTTCTGGCAGAAGACACCATGATACCGCATTAAAGGCCAACGAAACAATGTTTCCCAACAATTCGAAGGCGAACGAACTTTTCGTCATCCAGATAGTATGCCTGAGTAGCTGCTGGATTCTGGCACTCATGCGATTTTGGGTGAAGCTTCGCACACAAACGCGAGCGGAAGATGTGCTTATGTACGTTGCTCTAGTAAGCACAAACTCTTCACCCGTGGGACGATTGGCCTACTAATAAAAAAGCTTTTGTATACGTTGCAAAGCGCCTTCGCGCTACACGGCATAACCCAAGGTGGAATTGGCAAATCCATACTTGAGATTTCACCCACGGAAGTCATCACTGCATTCAAAGTATGGTATGCTTGTGAACTAATCTATGGACCCCTGGCCGCCGTCATACGAACTTCCATTGCCTTCTTGATTCTCCGTGTGTGCAGAGACCACTGGGTACGCGTCACGCTCTTTGCCTGCCTGGGCATCATCTACACCTTCACCGTCGTGTACTTCTTCATCAACCTGCTTCAATGCTTCCCTCCGTCTTATTACTGGACCCAATTTAGCGACCCGACTGCCTTGGGTTACTGTGCCAAGCCACACCTCGTCCCCAATGTGGCCATAGCCCATAGCCTGTTGATGGCATTTACGGATTGGGTCATTGGGATTCTTCTACCCATAATTGTACTGTGGAATGTGCAAATGACAAAACGAAACAAGATTCGAGCAGGCATACTTCTAGGACTTGGAGCTATGTGAGTTCGCTGTGCAGCGAGATGACTCCCTTCTTCTCTTTTGCTAATCAGCCTGTCCGTCAGCGCGGGAGCAGGAATGATCATACGGATCCCCTACATCCGAGTTGTGGAGCTTACAACCGATTTTCTATCCAAAACTGTGTAAGTGTGCAACGACGAGGAAAGTTAAGGTGCAATCATTGATCGCTGTGGATTCAGGGATGTGGCTGAGTGGTCAATCATTGAACCAGCGCTGGGTATTGTTGCTGGCTGCGTTGCAAATCTAGGCTCTCTTCTGAAATCCTGTCCACAGTCACGTTCGAAGATTTCGTATGGCATACGCTCTCGTCAGAATGGGGATGCTGTAGGGTCCTACCAGGAAGGGTCCACAGCAACCGTCGTTACTAGAGGGGATACTCCACCAGCTCCGGTCAGCTCGGGTATCATTATCATGCGGGCCTTTGAAGTTCGCAGAGATAGTCGAAGAGCAGTTGATGTGTAAACTTGATTGAGTGTCTTGCATCTACCACTACGCAGAAGATAGACACATGCTCTGTAGCTTGGAAGTTTTGTTTTACCGGCGAACCTTCGGTGCGATGAGAGACTAATAAGGGAAAAATACAGGTGCGAGGAAAGCAAACACAGTGCAGCAATGCTCTGAAATACTATTCATCATGAGTAACGTGCCGGAGCACGTTGGCGAGGGTGATGTCACTTGTTCTCCTGCTTCTCTTCTTTTTTTTTTTTTGGTTTGCTTTTAAGTAACTTAAGATCTGCCTTGTCCAATAGATGGGTATGTACTCCGATCATGATCTGTTGCACTGGACTTCCTTTGGGGTTTACGGAGATGAATGCCATGCCGAACTCGCTCTTGTTATTGCTGGGTAGCCTCTTGCATTCCAAGGTACGAACAACGTCATTTAATATCTTGTAAGCTTTCGAGATGTAAGGGGCTGGCCCGGAGTTTGTTCAACAAGCAGGTGCCTATGTGTTGTCTATCAAGAGCTAAGGAGGAAAGGAAGCTGAATTCGAGGCGAAGCCTCGAGTGCGAGCTTATATCGCCTCTAACAGAATAGTCTCGCCGGGGGGCCGGTGCTGCACCCGTGCATGATCCACCGTACCCGGTACAACCGGGTCCACCAAGCCGGGCACAGCACACGAAACGAGAAACTGTAAGGCGCACAATCACAATACCAGAGAGTGAAGAACGGGAACCAAAATGATACAATTGTTGATCTCTGACGAGCTCTCCCAATGCTGCAAGATCACACTTTTATACCCGCACGTGGCTATCCAGCCTCGTGTTTCAATGTAGATTGTCCAACCCAGTCATATTCGGAATCGTCCAGCCGTCCACTCCGGCCAAGCACTTCAGGCGCGTGACAGAAAAACAATATTGTCACATTTTAAGATTATTTGACTGTCAAGCTCTCCATATCTCCTTTTAGACTGATTCGCGGCCCTACTGGACTGAAATATCCCTTTAGAGTACGCGTCATGAGCATCGCAACTATACTGAGATGTTGTTTTTACCCATTGCAGATCTGATCTATCTTCCGGAAATCCTCTGAATTCAGGGCTTAATCGATGGAATTGGCATCCGGAATCTCCTGGTTCTGATCAAGGTAGTCAGGGCGTCTAGTGGAGTCGCGTTATGATGAACGCGATTATAGAGAGCTGAGAGTTGGGAGGGCGCTAGCGGGTTGAGCAAGAGAGGTTTCGACCTTACCAAAGACTTCTGCGTCTTCATTACCTGGGGTTTGGCGCCGAAGACTTAAGCCCAAGAAAGATCCCCTCCATATAGGCGCGCCGCGGTTGCGAGGTTATTCAGACAGGCGCCGTTATGATTAGTTTCTGGTGGGCTCTCTACGGCCCTGACCCTTTCCATAGTCAACGCTACTTTCGTCGAAGACCTCGGCTTGTTCCAGAGGGTTCTTCGCTGCTCCTAATTAATAACCCGTTGCGCTGAACGGCAAAGCGATGGCAGCACCCTTCAAGACTTCCAAGTGTAGCGGATCAAGGAGACTGGCTTTTCCGAAAGACAATGTCTAGAAAAATCCACTCAAATCACAGTCCAAGTGATTTCTATCGTCGTCCGTAGCCATAGTGACTCTGTGGTCTTTGCCATCGAAAACTACTTTGCGCAAGCGATGACCGTGATCAAGCAAAACTCTGAAGTTGTTTATGTGCCGATATGGTCGAGCGATGTGCCTAGCGTCAAGCAGTGATCGCTTGAATGGCACAGAAGTCCCCCGAAGATGGATTATGCCGAGCTGTCGGTGCGGCATAGGGCACGGCTTTGGGGCGTTAATAGGGGTTGTAAGCCTCTTCTAATGAGGAGAGAAAATTTTGGGAATGGACTGAATACGGAATGTGTACGCACCTGATACTTCGCCCTGCGGTATCGCACAGACTGGAAATCTCTGAAGTCTAATGGGATTCCAACACCTTTCAAAGAGGAAAAATGTCTCATGATACCCTCAAAGTCTCGTAGTGTGTATTTGATCGTTGTATGTACCTCGGTGATGACGTGCCTAAAGTCAAGGACCAAGTACTCCAAGGTAGCAGCATGAGGGATGAGGGACTCGATGCTAAGCACCTCCCTAGTACCGCCCATCCGAAGGGCTAGCTGACGTAAACTGGTCCTCTGGGAGATAAAGTCTATCAAAACCCTCAAGAATGCTGGTGGTAAATTAGCTGCGATCTTAAGAGAACTCAGCTGATTTGCTCTATCGACAGCCATCCAGCGCTCAAGAAACAAAAGTGTTCCTGAGCATAGATTGAGCTCCAACCCCTTGAGATCCCCAAGCTTTGATGGATCGAGCTCAGATATATCCATGTATTCGAGACACAAGTCCTCGACAGACGGCATGGCGATCCCGTTCCAGAGCCATTTACCGGTATCTCCCGGTATTCGGAAGGACAAGGAGAGACACAATCTCCGTATCCAGCAATGCGCGAGATGCCATTTGATCCAGCTGAGATCCATATTGCAGGACAGCCTGCGGCACTCTAGTGTAATGAGGGAAGGGAAAACCGTTTCAGCGTAGAGTGAGCCTATTTCCCATGCGAAATGCTTTATGCGGAATGAGTCGGTGAAAGTGGACAATAGCATGCCGAGGATTCTCGACTGGTTCGAGATCAAGATAGGCGCATGTGAAGTACGTGCTTCTATCCGACGGATGTAATGGCGAACTTCCACATTCGAGCAGAGAGTACGCAGCAACGCCAGAGCTTGCATGTCGACTTCACCTGCCTGTAGCCGAATCGAGATATCGTGATACAAATGGGATATAGCTAGCCGATTATAAGATTTACTGCATCGACTCAAGGATGCCAAGTCCGGTTTTGAAAGGAGCCGGAGAATCATCTCGCAGATTTCGACTGGGAAATGCATTGTGACGCGGGAGTAACACCTGGCAAAAGTTCGTATGGCGATGGCTCGGTTTAAAGCCTCCGGTTTGTATGCGTTGCTACTACTTAATCATCTCATGATGGCAAAAGTCGCAAACGCTTGCTCCACGTCAGTGTCGATACGGTACATCATGGAACTTTCATTGGTGGGGCACCCCAAGAAATCGAGGTGGTTTGTATAACGCAGTTGATGCCTCGCTTTGATAACAAGCGTATGTTCCTCAAGCTTGACAAATTGGGCATATGGAGAGGCCAGAGGCACAGAATATGCTACTTTCGGGGAAAGTCTCTCAATTAAATCTGATGAAGAGAGTCAGGAGGGTGATGCTGCTTCTGACTGTCAATTTGCTTGAGGCGAGGAACGACTAAGCCGGGTTAGCCAAGGAGAAAGTGATGGGAGACCATTGAACTAGCGTCAAATAGACAGTAGCCTAATGAGCGATCTTGCCTGCATGATTTAGATAAAATAACCAAGAAGCCCTCAGAGCATCCACAACCACCAAGTGAGAAGCAACATCGCCGTCGCATTGATGAGGAGATACAGAAGTACCTGGATTCGCACAACGTAAGTAGTTCTTGCAGCTTCTTGAAAGCGAACAGTTTTGAGACCTTCAAGTCTCTCGAAGCTACGGGGCGTGTCCTTCCTTTTTGGCTGACGTAAAAATTCACGGGAAAAGAGGTATGTAAAGCGTTGGC
>KQ030827.1:0-21506 GCA_000956045.1 Hirsutella minnesotensis 3608
GCCGCTAACAGCTCCGCGGGATGAAGAATTTTTACAGGGGAGAGTTGTATAGCAGTGTGGTTGGCACGAATATTCGGGGGTATAGGGTAGCCATCACACTTGTGTACTTGTTGGATGGACAAACATCTGCTTCACCATGCCCTACTTCTAACAATGGGCCAATAGACCTTATTCAAGCCTCACATGGTGAGACCATCTGTTTCCTTCCCTGCAAAGTCGAGCTTCGGTCTGATCGGAAAAGGGCATCACTCACCAGGGTCGCAATGCCAGTCCGTCGCATCCAACCCGTCCCGCAGTGTCGCACATTATCGCATCTGACCTCAGCCAACAGCACGGACAATCATTCAACTTGCATATCCTCGCCACGGCGGCTTACTTGAAAAGCATGTCGGGTGCGCCATGATGTCCATACGCTGCCTGTCGTCAGCGACTCGCCCCGCCGCCTTTCCCCCTTCCGGCCAAATCTGCAACGGCCGACCGCCATCGACTCTCCACACTGGACGGGACGAAACTTGACGGATGCGGACCCCTTTGTATGATCTGGGGTCTCAGGGTCCAGCCAAGCAAATGGCGTACGGTAGCGTCCATTCACATACACATATGACTTGGCTCCCGGATGCAGAAGTCTTGGAGGTTCCTCAAGCAGGGATTCGACTTTCCTGTGAGACCAAGAACTGCCCGTCGTGATACGAAACAAGAACTCGTCGCCATACGTGGCATCAAAACTCGATTGCTGCAATGGATAACCTACCTGTCGAGCTCCTCCACGAGATTCTGCGACACCTCCCCTCCTCGTGTCTCAAGAACGCCCGGCTGGCTTCCCGCCGCTTCAACGCAGTCCTGGCAAAGCAAGCCTTCCCCCAGCTCGCCTCTTTCATCGACAAAGATGCCGCCCTGGCGACTCTCGAGGCCACTGTTGCCGAGCTTTCGCGCCGCCGCCGCTCTATATGGTCCCCGCGCTGTTCCGTCCCGGACAACCTGCCTCTCGCCCCCAGCTTCCTGCTCGCCATGCATGTGGCACTCGCCGGACAATCATGGCGGCCAACGGAGACGGCGATAAACTCAGACAGCGAGAGTAGCGAAGACGATGAGTCGGATTGTGGATACCGTCGACTCAGCCATCGAGCCATCACGGCGCAAGACCTTTGCCGGCAGCTGGGCCGCCTGGACGTCACCGAGGATATGCTACGGGGAGCCATGTTTCGATATGCTCTGTACCTGAGCTATCTCTACAAAGGCGAAGGCGAAGCGCCGCAATTATGGGTGGTCGATTCCGAGAGATGGGCAACAAGTGCATAAAGATATACCAGGGCATTGATAGAGCGAGACCCAAGTATTTCGAGGACGACGCATCTCGTCCAACTTTTTATCCCTTTCCAGTCGAGCGGAATGGTTAAACGAGAACAATGATTTGGAAGAATGCGATGGTATAACGAACTACATGATGGAATCCCTAGAGCCAGCAAAGAGAGGACTTTGTACAAAGAAGAAAGCCGGAGAACTTATATACGTGGAATAATTTACTCCCCCATCATCAGACTCGACCAGATGTTTGTCCATAAAACGAGCGTAACGCAGATATCTTCTCAAATGAGATATGCGACAAGGAGACCGACGGCGGCCAAGACGCCGGCGGCATGATTCGTCGCGGCCCCAGCAGTCGCCGGCGGCGAAGTCGAAGCTGGTGACGAGGGGCTCCCCGAAGGCGAGCCAGCCGTGGTGGACGCAGCGGTGGTAGACGGCGAGCCTGCAGGCGTCGATGCCGAGGTAATGGTCGATGACGCCAGGCTACTGCTGCCGCTGCCGCTGCCGCTGGTGTGAGAAGGAAGAGGAGGCGTCTCCGAGTTGATGCCCGTGCCCTCGGGGATGGTCATGATGCCGGACTCGCTCACGGGGGTCGACACCGGGAGCCGGCCGGTGCCCTCGGGAATGGTGAAGAAGGCTTCGCTGCTCGACACGCCCGACGTCGATGGGGGAACATATGGCGACGGCGTGGCGGACCCCAAGTCGATGGGCAGGATGCTCATTACGTCGCTGCGCGCCCCGACGGTGGGCTTGTAGCTCGGCGTGCACTGATCCGAGGGCAGAGTGAATGGCGACTCGGCGTAGACGACGCACTTGAACGAGGGCACTCTCGTTAGTCCTGATCAAGCTGGGCCTCCGGACCAAGGGCGTTGGCCGCGAGGAATAATCATGCCGTGGCTTACATTCTTCTGACACGCCGCATCGCCCGCGCCCTTTGCGCTCTCCCAGCACTCGGCGACGCCCCCCGAGGGCGGGTATCCGGACAGGTTTGCCGAGCAGCGACCGGGGGTCCCTATGGCCTTGTCGTTGCAGCGTAAGATGATGTCGCCCGCGACACAGTAGTTTGCGTTTGCTTTCGCGCACTTCATCTCGGTCACGTCCGAGGCCCCGGAAGCGGCGACCCGGCCGGCGGCGGCGGCGGCGGCGACGAAGACGGAAGACGACTTCATGATGATGTCGTCTGTGAGGGAGACCTGGTTATAGACAAAGCCGCAAGTAGACGATGGTTGTCGTTGAGCGTCACTCTTAAAAAGACCCTTTACTTCAACAAGGGCGATCACGGGGTCTTTCAAGAAAATACCAAGACAGCGGCTGTGGAGGGCTCGCGCGTAAACAGGATGCCCGCTCGTAATATATATAATACCCCAAGACCCTCACCATGTGCTGGCATTTACTTCTTACACGTTTCACAACCGCGATTCCACAATCCCGGCCGCCCTTTTGTTGCCCGGCGCCACGAGCCCAAGCGGACGACGGCCCGGATTGGCAAGGCCATGTTACATCCAACGCCAGTTCCGATGTTGCTGCTCGGTTGGCGCAGCCGGCTTTTCATGTCGTGAAGGCCCCCCCCCCCTTGGCCGTCGCAGACGCAATCGAGTGGCTGTTGAATGCCGGCGGATGATGCGGCGAGCACAAGACTGGGCCTCCCCCCTGATTGGACCGCGTCCCAACATGAAGAGGCACCACCACCACCGCCGGCTGCGTCATTCCTCTGCGATACGAGCGACATGTGGACGCACAGGACGAGGAGGAGGAGCCCAACGGATGGGAATGGCTGGCTGGATTGGGGGATCCACGAGGCCCCGGACAGAGTGTGGATCACGGGAAGCGCAGTGGACTGACAGCAAAAAGGCGGAGAGACCCGTTATCTGCCGCTTCTGGAAAGATGCTCACGGGACGAAGCCGAGCGTGTCTGCCGCGGGGGCCCGAGTGAAATAGCGTGACCAAGACTGGGTGTGAAGATGGTTGAAGACTATTCTCAACATCCCGAGATTCCAACTATATCCGACGCAGCAAAGCCACCTAGAGAAGACTGGCCATTCGAGGTCGGTTTACACTCAAGATTCCACCATCGTCAAAAGCAGTCATGAACTTAATACCGGGCCTGTGAGTCTGTGACGAGAGAGAGAGTCCAGCCTCCCAGTAACCGAGGCGAGTGAAACGCGGTGCCACGCCATCCATGGCCCGAATAGTCAGGTCCTTAACTTACGGGGCGCTTCCTTGGCCTTGGCCCTTGGCCTCGCCCCAATCTCTGTCCCCTCGGCACCGCGTCACGCCCCGACCTGCTCAAAAGAGGAGGAGCTTAGCGAGATCGGCGGCGCCTCGTCAGCCTGCCAATCCCTGCCCCAAGTCTACCCCCTCAGCCCCTGTATGCGGTAGGCAGGCAGTCAGAGACTCGCTGGCCATCAATCTGCAGCGTTATCATCTGTGTCAAAGAGGACGCCGCGGCTTTGGGACCACGGAAAGTATGGACAAGCCCGACAGCACATCAATGTCATCTAGCAGGCAGCCGCGGCGCTTCTCCACGAGTCGGAGCAGTCTTTTTGTGGCTGACTTCATTCACGGCCACTTGCAGGCCGTGGCGCAAACCTCCAGTAAAGAGTCGACGATTTGTGCGACGCGATGACGTCGAGTTTTGGCGGACACTGAAAGCCTCCAGACCATCTCGAGTAAAAATTCGGGAGAAAATACATCAGAGCTGCACCATTATGCAGAGTTTCGGTTCTCCAAACCCGTCCGACAACTATACCTGTAGCGGCCCGACTGCAAAACGAGGTCGACCTCAGAAGCAAACCAAGAATCCTAAAGTGAAACGGCCTTGCGTCTCACTATAGGTTGACCAAGTCGCCTCCCACGATGCCAATCTCGACAACCCAATAACGAGGCCCGTCGCACTGGCACCAATCGTGTGTCTCGTGTACGGCAAAAACAGATAATTTGGCCTGCTTACTCTGCCATCCTTGAGTCCAAAGGAAATAAGGAAGCCGTCGAAAGCCCACGAGTGGTAGGCGACTCTCTTGTCGTCGGACTGCTCACGATTCTTGATGTTCGGCCGGGTGTGGTGCGCCGTCTTGGAAAACGTGCTCCTGTGCCATAGCTCGACGTCTGTGATTGAGTGACCCATGTGGTTCCTGCTCTTCAAGGGAATCATCTTCTAAACCTCCGCGTGAGCAACGTACATCTCAAAGCAGGCATAGCATTCTACCTTGTCGCCTGGACCGCCAGGATCGTTCGTGGAAAGAGCCTGCTTGCTTGAAGGGGCATGATTCTCTGGGGGAACCTGGCTCGTTGCAAGACCTTGGTTCCCTGGAGGCGCTTGATCCGCGCAAGTTCTGGCAGTCGTCATGTTGACCCTTTTCGAGAATCCTACAAACGGCCTATCGGGATCCAGCAAATGCTCGCACTTAAGCTGGAACGCTTTTGCGCGGTGCTCCGGCAATTGGTCAAGGCTGCGATTAAGTCCTTGCACAAAGCCTCGGGAAATGTCTTGCCAGCAACCTGGCCCCTTGAGCTGATGCCGTATCCCGTGGAGCTTGAATCCCCAGCGCATCCTCGAGCTGCTTCTCGCCAGGGATTCGAGAGCTTCAATAAAATGACGCGTTCAAGATCTGCCTTGATGTGGTCGAGAGCACCAGACAAGAGGTGATTCGCCGTCGAGTCGACGGCCGCGGTCAGGATCTGGGCGGCTCGCAAATATCCGAGCCCCTTGATGAGGTCTGGTTGTGGTGAAACATTAAACGACGGTCTTATCACTGGGCCGCTATGTGAGTCCCATATTGACACCTTTTGCAGAAAACTACAGGGACAAGGACGTATAGGATTCGATTAGAACACGGCACCGACTAATGGGTGAGACTCGCATCCTTTGTGTTAGGCCTTGAAGAACAGCCGCGATAAATCGTCTTTGGAGTCCGGAGTTCTCTGAGTGCGCGTTGAGTATCGGACTTGTGGAAGCATCATGAACACATCGGCAATGCAAGCATATACCTGTATATGGACGAAACGAGTTGTTAATTGACCAAACTCCTGCCTTCCACATTGAGTCTACAAAAGGCTGGTGTAACCTGGCTGTCTATATTCACAAGCAGGTAACCAGAAAATCGCCGTTGACCCGATCAAGTCCGAAACCCGACTTCTTGTCAAGGACAGGTTGCGAGTGCCAAGGACAGCAGCTCACGTCCAATCTCCCGCATCACTCCCCTGTGAACTTGAGCCATAGAATTACTTCTTACCTCCACCTTCATACACTTGGATCAGGCTCTTTTTTCCATGTCTGGCTAAATTGAAAACGAGACATTTTGTCGGTTAGCTCGTATTCTCGAAGCCAAGGCGACATAGCATGACTGGTAAATGCCCTTGATATGCCTTGTCAACTGCAAGCCGACTGCGTATATAATGTCACCACTCATCTATTATTCAGGCACAATACATGTATGTACGCAATGTTGGAGATTTAGATGCACAGAAGAAATGTAAGTTAATCCCAGACACTAGCATGAGCCGACATCAAATCAGCGAGCATGTCTTCATCCCTCATCATATCTTACCGGATCACACAGATATCCCCAAATCGTTCTCGACCAAGTAGCATAAAGCCATAGCCTGGATATCGTACATGAGGAAACCAATCCTTCTACCAGAATATTCGTCCAAGTTGTCGCCGTATTACTCCAATAAATGTCGGAGAGGACCTGCCCCTGCGAGTATTACCTTTGTCAAGGCGTATCCAAACTTGGACTTCGTGCCACCAGGCTCATCCAATGTGCTCATCCACACCTTGTGCTCTCACTCGACGTTAGAGGTACGTCCAAGACAGACGAAACTCTCGCGGGTCCAGCCAAAGTGGCGCGTCAATCGGCGTGCAACGCTTCGCATCTGGATTGGACACAAGACTGGTTTCGGATGCGGGCGATGAAAAACTATCGTCCTGTTGCTCGATTCTGCTGTGCCTGGTCGTTCGAACCGAACGGCTGAGCCGCTGCCTTCGCTTGCGACAAAGCCAGCGTCAGCCATGGCAGCCACGAATTCCGTCCATGCCAGGTGAGATGCATTGGCCCCTTTCAAATCCGGGAAGAGGAGATCGAATGCTTCCCAAGAGCGAGGCCTTAGCTGGATCTTGACCAGAGAAAGCTGCTTTTTCGGGGGCTCTGTCCTGTCCACAGGCACAGTTGCGTCGCTGTGTTCCGTGGCCGACCGGGTTTTTGGCTTCTCTGAGCGTGTAGGTAAGATGATTTGGCTGGAGGGTGCGTGGTTCGTCACCGTCTTCGGGAAAAATGGTGTTTGCGGCTGTGCCTGATTTCGCTCAATGGCCTTCAGCACTGCCTCATCATTCGCGATCTGAGTCTCCCGATACTCAGGCCGAAGGTGAGCAGAGATTCCTTGGGTAAGCTCCGCACATTCTTGCTCCGAGAAGTCGTGATGCCGGCATTTTTCAAGCTTTTCCTCACGAAGTGCTTCCCAGAAGGCCTCGATCGCCTGCCGCTGAACCTGGGTTTTATGAAGCCACTCCATATTTCGTGGCCCACTGGGAGCGCCTGGTGTGTAAAAGGTGTCCATCAAATTCTGAGTCGCCTGCTTTAATTCCGTTTCGATGGAGGTTGCAGCCACGTCTTTCTTGGGTGACCGAAACATTTTCCACGCCGGGCCTTGCTCTTCCCTGACGCATTCATCCAAACTCCGACATGGGATAACGGGTCGGTGTATCTCGAGGCGGTCGAGAATCCCCTGCACGGCCTCGAGATCGGACAGGCTATGCATGAGCCTTTCGCTCAAGTACTTGGCGTCGTGGGGATTCTTCTTGAGAGAATCATATAAAAAGGCGAGAAGCTGGCCCAAGCTGAGCACCCCCAGAGGGTATCCTGGACGAAAGTCTGCGAACTTGGTGGATGCAGCCTTTTCTGCTACGTCAATTATCTCTTTTAGACACCAAGCCAGCGGATGATCTCGATGAATGTTCTTGCTGGCGAGATGATCGTCATTCTCCTTGGGTTTTGCCAGATCCCTTAGCTCGGGATGAATAGATGCCGTCTCGGTGACCAAGTCGATGTAGCAACCTTTCAGTGTGAGGCGAAGGACTTCCTCCAGGTGAGTCGTCATGGCGCCGAGTGCTCGCTTGACGTCGGGCGTGGTTTTATTCTCGTCATGAATCTGTGAGAGTACTGCGAGGTTAGCTTCGACCCATGACCAATGCCATTCGAGTTCAACCAGGAGCCGAATGTGCGCTGTCAGTCTTTCTGCGACCGAGAAGCAGCCCAGTTTCTTAAACGAGCAAGACTTGAGCAAATCTTTGATGAAGTCGCGCAAAACCTTCGGCTCGATTTGGAGATCTTCAAGAAGGTCCGCATGAACTTCTCGCTGTGTGCGTGCTATGCTGGCAAAGTGAGCGAGGTCGAGAGAATTCGGCTCTGAGATGGCCTGGTTCGTGAAGCAGGACCAGAGACCGCTATGAAGGTCACCATCGAAACCCTGCGTGGCTCTTTCTTCCCATTTTGCGCAGCCCCTGACCTCGGAGCATTTCAGGCTGGAAACGATTTTGCTTGTGATGTCAAGTAGTGTTCTCAGCAATGTCGACTGGGATTTCAACACCAAGTCGGCCCGTGACCAGCTCAGCACAGCGCAATCCATGGACTTGGATTCGGGCGAATCCAGTTCCACAATCTTCCCATAGCGGCATCCATGCATGACGACCCGCCTGTTCAGTTGGTTTGAGGAAAGATACCCACCTCTCCACTGGTAGTGGAGGTGTGCGTTGTCGAAGGCTGCCCAGTTTTCAGGCGGGTGAGAACTTCTCAAGTGTAGTAGAGCAAACAGGACTGATGGATTCTCCTTCAGCATCTCAATGCTAAGCCACGGCAAATGTAGCCGATCCGTGATAGTTGAATCATCGTACGGAAGATTCGAACCATCGGTCACAGAGACAATGTCTGGTAGAATCCAGCGGCTCTCCGCCATGGTTGGGGCGGCTTCTCCAAGGAGTTTTGCACGGTTTTCCTGAGTGAGATTCTTCTAGAAGCTCATCAAGGCGTCCCCGTGCATACTGAGATGTCGTTGAATAGCGTCTCGACACCTTTCAATGTCATTGAGATGCGAATCCACGGCGGCCGTGGCTTCAGAGACAGGGTACGTATCGAAAGAGCCGAAAAATCCCTGTATCCGTTCTCGGATTCGAGAATGAAATGATTTGCTGTTGTTCTCGTGTGGAATCGGCGGCCACGCGGCGAAAAGGGGAGGGTGAGAGAATGTTGTGAGATCCATGGCGATGTCCAGATCGTCCGCGGCTCAAAGTGGTTGTTGTGGAGGTTTTAGATTGTGATTTGATTCAACTTGACACTGAGCATGGCATGTCTTTAGGCTTATATAGACGAAATCTTCCCGTTTGGATCTGCCAGTAAGATGGGACTCCATGTGAACACTGGTGATGGTGAGGGAGTCAAAGAAGGATCATTGACGGATAATGAAGGGGATTGTCTGGGACATAATCTACAAACGGTAAAGGGGATAAGAATGCGGGACCAAATTGCAGTAAGGTAAAACTGCAGTGAAGAATGTGCCTCGGTATGGGAAGTATATTTGCTTGGAGAGGTGTTCAACGCTTGTTGGCGGGACAATGTGTCATGTAAGTGCACGCTGAAGCGAAACGCATGCGGCTGCATGTGTCGATGGGGCCATGAGCACCCCCTGAAGCCTGGAGTGTAAAGGGGCCAAGTAGCCTCGCCATTGTCGTTGCGGTGGCTCGAGCGTGAACAGTGCTGGCACCAGATCTGTTGCTTCTATTTCCTCGGCCGCGAGCATGTATGAAAGCCTGGTTCCTTACATGCAAGCGCCGCATGCAAGTCGAGCACAGACTTTATCACTTTGAAGGCCTCGACCAACGAAAGAATTCTGATCTTTGACAGGCCACGAACTGCATCTACGAACGATGCGGGTTCACGTAATAAAAAGAAGAAAAGGGAATTGAATCTTCTGTAAGTATGAAGCGCCGCGACTTCTGTTGCGGACATGGGCCTTGAGATATTCCAGTCGCCACGCCAACGACGTCCTTTCTTCAGTCACTTCCAGGCAACAAAGTAGTAAGATGTAGTCATCGCGGTCATGAAAGAATCCAGGCTTTCAATACCTAGCGCCTCAAGCGCGTGTAAGGGGCGCGAGTATGCAGATTGAAGGATCCGGCCGCCTTCAGACCGCTCCTCGTGTAATTACTTAGGCGCCAACAGACAAAGAGGGCCGTCATTGCACGGACGAGACGCTGTCTAGATCCTCTCAAGTGACTATGCAACTTATGGCGGACGCGTCGCACCCAGAGCGTGACATGACTGCGCCGTACAGCACGAATTACCTGCAACATATCCTCAAAGGAGTTGCTGTGACGGTAACCGGTCGAGGGAGTGGAACTGAGATCTAGTCTGGGAGGACATGCCTTGCCATCCTAGGAATATCAGTTCGCAGCGCGTATCGCGAGCAGACCAACACTTAGTTGACATGTCTTTTCAAATAGGTACACAGCTCATACAATACCAGTCATCAATGTCAATCTGCCCGCTGGAGAACAGATTCGGCAGTGGCCTGCTCTGCGGCGAGCAGAGCGCCAACCTTCTCTGTGTGCTGGCCGTCTCGGGCGACCGCCGGCATCTGCATCACATCTCCCGCCTGAAGATCCACGTCTCCTTAAGCAACCAGTTCGTTTCCGGGACAGACGGCAACCTCTCGGTTCAAACCGAGTTCTTCAGCTCTCCGGAGGGTAAAATGGAGTTATCTGCTCGGATCACGGAGTAGCCAGCAAGGGAATCGACGGCTAGCTTCAACATTGACTTTGAAAGAGGGTTCGCCAACCCAACCATGGTCCTCGACCGGCTAAAAGTGTTCAAGTAATTCCCACGGCTGCCGAAGGCCAGACTACAAGCGACTCGATCCAGATCGAGGGCAAGTCGGACGATTTCTATAATCCTTCCAGTAGAGGATAAAGCGGCTAACCATCACTGAAAGACTGGATGGCGGACCATTACGACACTTTCTAAATAAACGTGGTTAATCATATAGAGCCGCTCAACAAATGCCAACAAGCTCTAGCATGAGGCAATTTCTCCGCGGTACATGAAGTCACGTAGTATTACACAACACTCACAGCACGGAGTGATGGCTATCGCTATAGGGCTCATTAAACCTCGAGGGAAGTAGCCCCCACGATCTCTCTGGTTACGAACTCACGGAGGAGGAAGAATAAGCAGGGGCCACGATGTCGCCGATCAACAGCCCAGGCTGCACTTAAAGGCACTCATCGAACCGCGTGTCCGACAGTACGACCTTCCATACTGTTATAACTTGTCACGGGCTGGGCCCGATGTAGTGGACCCGGTTTTACCGGGTCCATCAAGACTTAGGTCCCGGCTCGAGGCTCCTCTTTCTTTCCTCTTAGCTTTAGATAGAGTGATAGAACAATACCAAAGCACCTGCTTGTTGGAGAAATTCCGGGCCAGCCTTTCACATAACTCAAGTTAACGACGTGTCATCAACGATGCCGATGCCTCTTTGCTACCCTATTGGGCTTGGACGGGTCACATCGACTGCTTCTCGTGAGTCCGCTCCACCATTGTAGCTCTGGTGTCCTCTAATGGCCTTAATGGTTCCTTAGGCGATCTTGGGCGCAATATTGGTCCGCAAGCGCGAGGCGCAAGAGCCGTTCCAGAAGCATTTCGGAACGCCGCAATACGTGCGCTGCGACGAGGTCCTTGAGACATCACCCGAAAAGCATTAGGAACCGCACGTCCAGCTGAAGAGGCTGTCTGTGAGCACTGGACTTCGCTTTGGACAGTTCCGAAGTGGAGTTCCGTAAGCGAATCTCCTGTTGCTGTTAAAACAGCTATGTTATTGCCTGAAAGCGGGGCCGACTTCCAATGTTTGAGCTTCTGCCTTTTAGAGTCTCGCTTCCCAGATTGGTCGTCATCGGTAGTACGACTCCTTTTTCTCCTTTTGATCCTGCCACGCCCGGCCTCGTTTGCTTCGGACAGGGTCATCTCGGCCTCGACCAAAGGAACTTGTCCCAGAACCCACTGCAGAAGGATGCTATGGCGAGCAGCATCCTTCTTTGCATCCTCGTAATCAAACGTCCGCCGAATAAAGCCTCTGATACGGTCGCTGCGTCTCTTGACCGATTCCAGCCGGTCTTTTGCCACATTCATTTTAGCCGTGGCAGCTTTCAACATCGATATTCGCCTTGACTTGGGAATGTGTGAGCGCTTTGGATCCTGCTGGGTTAACGTGTAGATTTTTCCGGCCTCCGATTTTGCCCGCTGCACAGCGTTCCAGGCTTGGTCCTTCTCTGCCTGCTCTTGCCTCGCCGATGAGTCGGTCCGTATAAAGTCCTTGGTCTCATGAGGCCTCAACACCTTGGAATCCACAAGTTCCTGCCAGGACTTGTCGTAGTGTGGTTCTAGGCGGTCGACGGTGTCAGTATAAAGGTCAGACCACCAATACTCAAAGTTGAGGTATTCGATCCACGTTGTCAGCTTGTCCTGTCGCTTGGGGTCTTGCATTAGCTGGAACGGACGGGTGAAGTTGTGGCGTGCTAGGCGACGCTTGACAGCCTTGGCATAATCAAGGAATCCGTCACAATCACGCTCGCGGCAGCTGGACCGTTGCCGTTCCCGTTCTGCTCGTTGAAGATCCCATTCTGACTGGAGGCACGAGGGGTCAGCTTCAATCTCGGCCAAACGCTTGGCATATCCGGCTTCCGTGTAGTCCTTGGCGTCCTCGCGCTTGATCCACTCAACATAAGCGGCGAAACTGTCATCGTCGTCATCAAGACCTCGATTATCCTTCTGCCATTTACGGAAATCTTGCCATCTCTGCAACTGTCTGCGAAACAATCTCCACGAATCGGGGTCACGAGGATGTTGCCACAATCTCAGGGTCTCATAATACTCTTCCGGGTCCGTTAACACGCAGTCTAGAAGACTTATCGGATATAACGGGCGGCCTCCGTCTTTGAGGAGGTCGTGATACGCCTCGGTCTCGAGGTCTCTGGCTCTAGCTTCTAGGTCGATAGGAGGGGTAATTCTTGACCTCGCGTATTGCTGTCGTCGAGTTTGCCATGACGTTCCGTAGCGGTCCGATACATTGCGGAGGCGGGCATCCAGCTCGTCAAGATCGAGGGGGCGCGAACAGGTCGCGAGGCTCAGCGCTAGGACTCGTTCTTGAGCTCTTTATGATTGTCAGCAAGCCGAGGAAACGGTACGGACGAAGACGAGAGCCGATGCGCCTTACTTGAGTCTCCTGGCCAGTCGCTTCCGTTGAACACTTGACAGTTTACCCCAGCCGTCAACGGGAAGCTCGTATCCGCCATGGAGGCGTCGGTGGCTCTTCATGAAGTTGGCGAGCTCTGCATCGCTAAAGGCCAAGATGTCGTCGACGGACAAGAGGGCAGGAATCAGCTCGGGGGAAGGAGCCATGGTGATGCCGAAGAGAGTAGGCGTAGAGGGGCTAGGTGAATACGCCTGAGTAAACGGAAACCAAGGCCAGCCGAGGGTGATGTATGATGGCCGCGCTGATCCTCAGGCAGCAGCCGGCCGTACGTTCCTCGGGGCTTTACAACTTGCCTTGCGTAGTGGCATTTGGCGGGGTAATGGCTGAACGTGGCTACATTCAACCTGCTGGAGAACTCGGCGGTGTTGGTCGTACCCCAGGGCGCACCTTGCACCAGCTAGCATTTATACCATTATTATTCGTATCTCGAGCCCATCTCCGGTCAGCGGGCTCTTAATCTGCGGTGTGAGCCGCTTCTTTCTAGTAGTGCATTTCGTCGACTACTGTTTCATACATGGCCACAGGCCTAATTTGGCTTCCTATGTAGGTGTTTCTCTGCCCCAGCGGTATTAATATTTGCAAGGGGCGCAATGAGCAGGTGAGAGAGTGCAGTGTTGCTAATAATATGACAATAAAGTAGTATACTGCAGTATATACCATACAATATGTGATTTCCCATATTGTACCAATACAATATGCTCGACGTCATATTGTGACCATACAATATGAGGCCATCCATACTGGCAATATATTACTTGTATTGTTTGTATTGCTTGGTGGTCAATCGCCTTTCCGTTTCCCAATTTACGCCAAATGTGATGACGCGTGAAAGAAAACGCGTAAATACAAGCATGTTTGATGTATTGTTTTTCCTTTGGCCGACCTCCAGGCTGCAAAAGTTTCCTATTGGCACACGGGAACGCGTAAATGTAGGTATAAATCCAGAGGTACAGGGTAGCGGCTCGACGTCCATACTGTTTCACTCCTCACCCCGCTTCTCCCACCCTTCAGAGGACTTACAAGCAATCTCGATGCCTCAACAACGCCTGCCTTTTGTTCAAACATCGCCGCGACGAGATTCGTCAATATCAGACGAGTACTCGGAGATTTCCAGCCGGCAGTTGCATGATCCAGATGAGACCCAAACCACTCAATGCCCATCGTCGCGACCTCGCACAGCCTCCACAACCCCTTCGGCCAAGCCAAGAACATCATGGGTCTTTTCTCATATGCCAGACGAGGATATAGAGACGAAATACTACAATCAGCGGACCGGAAAAGAAGAATGGCGCTGCAAACACTGTGACAAATCGTATTGCTGTTCCGGTGGAACTGCGGCCCCAGCCAAGCACCTTACAGATCCTCCTCCTGACGGTCACGGTCTCCCAAAAGGCGCGCCACGAACAGCCAAGGTCACGAATATACGAACTATTCTCGAGCTAGCTTGTGTTACGGCCAAAGAGCATCCCCGAAAACGCCGTCGGCTCAACGATCAATCTGGAGACTCGATCGACCCAGACCAGCTCGAAGCTTTATACGTAAGGTTTATTACTTCTTGTTCTCTCCCATTTAGGCTTGTGGAGTGCCCGGAATTCCGAGCATTTCTAGCCTACCTTAACACCGATATCGATACTTGGCTTCCAGATACACACGAGACCATCAAGAAATGGATTATGCGGCAGTATGAAGATCAGAAGGAGAAGGTCAAGCAGCGCATCCAGTCAGCAAAGTCAAAAATTCATATCAGCTGCGACCTTTGGACTTCCCCCAACTCTTTGGCCATCTTAGGGGTAGTTGCTCATTATGTTGCAGAAGACAGTCAGTTGGAACACCATGTCTTGGCTTTGAAAGACATCGACAGTGAGCACGATGGATATCATCTTGCAACGGCAATTTTGGAAGTGGTTGATGACTGGGGGTTTGCTTCCAACCTTGGATATTTCGTGATGGACAATGCAGGCAATAACGATACAATGATGAGATCTCTTTCCCTTGGTAAGTACGGCGCACTATTTCTTTTGACTGGCCCTAACATTTACAGGCCTTTTACGTCGATATGACATTCGGTACGATCCCAAATCTCACCGACTCCGCTGCCAAGGTCACATTATCAACCTTGCCGCCAAAGCTTTCCTCTTCGTTACCGATAATGAGAAGCTCAAAGACGATGAACGTGATGGGCATAATGTGACACTAAAGGAGATTGAGGCGTGGCGGAAAAGGGGTCCCCTTGGCAAGCTCCACAACTTCGTGGTTTTCGTTCAAGGAAGTGTTCAGCGACGCCAAAAGTTTTTGGCCATCAGCCATAATCGCAAGCTTGCGCGAGATAACGACACGAGGTGGAGTTCGTGGTACACCATGCTACGAATGGCCTTGCATCTTAGAGGGGCAGTCGAGGGATATTTCAACAAATGGGTGGAAGCAGATTGTGCCGGAGACGAGCTTTCTCCAGAGGACTGGATCATCCTCGAGAAGATCAAGTCTTTCTTGGAGAAGCTCAAAATGACGACAAAGGCTCTTGAGTCATCGTTTGCAACTCTTGACAATGTCCTCTTGGCTATGGACTTCGTATTGGCGCAATTCGAAGCAGGAAAGGAGGCACATATCGACGATCCAATTATGGCACCAATGTATAACTCGGGCTGGGCGAAGATGGATAAATACTATTGTCTTACTGACGAATCGCCTGCCTACGTCGCTGCGATTGTGCTTCACCCTTCGCATAAATGGCACTACATACACGAAAACTGGAAGAAGGAGTGGGTTGACTCGTCAAAGAAGCTGATGGAGACACTGTGGGATGATTATAAGCCTGTGGAGCCGCCTTCCTCTCTATCTGTGGTTCCGTCGACGACCACGAACGAGTTCTTGAACTGGAGAAACAAGCAGCTACAACCAGCACTTATCACAGACGAGTACGAGCGATATTGTAATTCTGAACGGGTTTATGGGTTCACAAGCGCCCTCGCATGGTGGCTGGAGGAGACACAGCAAAAGAACTACCCCTGCCTGAGCAAAATGGCCGTGGATATATTGTCAATTCCCGCAATGTCTGCTGAGCCCGAAAGACTCTTCTCTGGGGCAAAAATAACCATCACAGATCGTCGAAATCGACTTGGGAGTGATGTAATTGAAGCATTGGAGTGCTTGAAGTCATGGTTTGGGATACAGGATTTTCAAGGTGACGATATTTCAGCAACGACAGTCGAATGATGAGGGTCACGTGGGATATACGGGATATATTGTTTTACTGGCAATATATCGGGTTACTGGCAATACAATACAATATGGACCAATGCCATATTGCGCAATACAATATGCACCGCTTGACAATACAATAATATTGCGAGTGGTCCATATTGCCAATATACGTATTGTTTATATTATTAGCAACACTGAGAGAGTGACTAGTATAGGAAAGTCAACCGAGCGAACAAATACCAGAAACACAGAACAGGAGGAAAGAGACAAAGGGGCGGCTTGCTGACGGAACGGCCTCAAACCTAGTGCCGTGGGCAGGTCTTCTGGAAACCGCTTGTCCTTTGCACCAACTTGAGAAAGGTCTCGTATTTCGGGCCCATTGCGCTGTTGATGGCGAAGGTTCGCAGCTGGCTTTGGTAACGGGCAACGCAAGAGGGACTGCGACGGTCTCGCCAGGCTACAGCTTTGCTTACCATTTCACAAGTGGCCCGCGCTGGTGACGGACTGGTATTGCATGCCTGGTCATATAGGCACGCGGCCGTCATTACGTGCGGCTATTGAGCCATAGCGGCCTAGTTCATTATCGGTGGCCACGGGCAGTGAAGAGTTTGTTAGTATTCATTCAACCAAGGCCTTACTATTTGTCTTTTACTAAGTGTTTCGTTTTCTCAAGAAATTCTTGAATTTTTTGAGCCCGAGGATCCTCGACGAATAGCCCATGTTTCACAAGATATTTAGTGTAGCGTTTAGAGTTCCGCATTTGAAGCTCAGCTCGTTGCGCAAGCGCCTGGTTTTCATCTTTCTCGAAGAAGTCGTCGACCACTATATCCTTGCAAGCGTTGAAACCGAATAAGCGTTCAAAAACCGACATGTAGTATATATCGCAAAGTCTAGAGGGGTGGCGAAATATTTCCATTATTGGCGATACCTTAAGCACGAATTCTCCATCTTGCGCGGCTTGGCCCTGGATTTCCCAGTCGTGACAGAGCTGAGTGCAAGCGCTCGACGACTTCCTCATCTCCATGAGAACTGTGCGGAATTCCGGGAAAATATCGCGTCCGGAAATACCATCGTAGACATAGGAGGTAGCAGGATCGTGTCCCATAATCCACGGTGGCGGCGTGAATAATTGTAGCGGAATCGAACCGGAGAACTCCCAGTCAATGATTGCCAGAATGTGGAAGTCGTCGTCGACGAGAAGATTACCACATCTGAGGTCTGCGTGGGCGAGAACAAATGGGCCAGGCTCCTGTAGGTCGATGCACCTGGGAATCTCGTTTAATATACTGTCCAACGCAAACAGTTCTGTTTTTATCCCGTCAAGGTTATCGTCTTGGACGGGCTCCTTGGCTGTTGCTGACAGAATATTGGAATGATAATCTACAAATTGAGCCGTAGACGTAAGAACTGCTAAGGTAGCCCGCGTTCCACAGCTTCTTTCTAATTCCCTGGCGGTGATTGAAAGGAAGGGACCAAGTATGGGATTCAATTCGTCGTTTGGATTCGGTATTAGGGAGCCTGCCGCTGGAAACTCGAGCTTGCGTAACTGCGTAAAAGCATTGATGAGATCAATATACAAGTTCCTCCGTTGTAATTCCGTGGTATGCATCCAAGTTTTTGTATTAAGTTGCCGCCCGGGAATAAATTCCATAATCATAAATGGGGTTGAAGAGCCTTGCACTAACGTGTCGTCTTTTCCGTACGCGTGGACGTACGGGATGCGAATCGTAGTCTTGCTCTCGATGTATCTACGTAGGTACTTTAGTTACTATCATTCCGTTCAACGGGTAATGGTATAGCTTACCGCATCGTAGTCACCTCACTTAGGAGCTTGTCCCATGCACAACACGGAACCACGGGCACTATAGGGATTCTTAGAACCCACGTCTTGTTGTTGGATTCAAAGCGGACAAAGAAGCAGATGTTGAAGCTGCCTTTTTTCTCATCAATGATGCTGCAAGTGCCTCCCCCACAAAACTTCGAGGCCACGAGGCAGACGGCATCTTGGTCGATCGAGTCAATGAATGTACTCTTCTTGGCTTTAATTTGCTCCTCCGTGAGGGGGAAGAAAACAGAAGCTTCTTGCTCGATCTGAGCGCAGGAAGCCGGACCGTCTGTGGCAGCGAGGCCGTCTCCCTTGCCCTGGCCTGCCGGCGTCGAAGGCAAAGTCGATGGCAGATTCTCCGGGGAGTCAAGTGCCACGGGCGCCATTCTCATGCTCGGGCTCCCTCTGGCAAGTCGATGGATCGAAGTCGCGGCTGGAAAAGGGGCGGTCGAAATAGCATGCCGGATAAAAGCCGGGCCGGGTAAGACACCTCGAAGGGGATTTCCCGTCGGGATTTCTCTTAGTGGAGACCATGTACTTCAAAATGACCGACCCTGATGTCCCCCCGCCTGGATCTTAGCCAAGAGTCCACACGAGCGGCTTACAATGGGTCCAAAATGCTACGAAGCGTAAGGGATGTCCTTACATCTACACTGTATTGTTCCTTGCCACTAATGTAAAGCCAAGGCCAACGCCTGAGCACATGCCTACTACATCCGGCCTTGGTATATCTCACCATCTCCGACGACTCGCAATGAGTCGAGATACTGACCGCCCCGCGCCATGTAGGTTTCGAGTATCCAGAACATGGTTTCGATTATTCGGAACGTGCCTGGCTGGGAGATCATATCAAACTCTCCTTTCGGACAGAGACGGGGCACAAAGCTGTCCTTTCTGGCAGCTGCAATGCGTTCAAGGCCTCATGCGGAGAGCAAGACCTTGGGTGTTACATGAGCTATGGCGTCGTCTGCGCCTTGGCCGGAAACTTCTTTGGCGTTGGCCATATCTCTGACGGGCCCACGGCGGATGACCGAGAGCGTCGTTTCATGGCTGCATTCAAGGCTTTGCGGGACGAAAATTCCGTGACCGTGCAACTGTTAGTGGACCATCTTAGCCAACGAGCGAATCTCCTTCAACAGCAACCAACCGAAACGGTGAGATGCTGTTTTTGCACTGACGCTCGACGCCACAACCCTGCTGCCGACCAAGTCATGCAGTTGCCTCAAGTTGCCGCGGTGAACGCCGCACAATTCGGTGAGAGCGGTCGAAAAACTTACATCGCAGGCCACGCTGCGGCGATACGTCATGCAGCTGGGGGGAAGAAAACCAAGGAACAACTTTTTGAGGCGTACTATATGAACGCGTTCGCCGATCACTTCCTTCAAGATCTCTTTGAAGCTGGTCTTGCCTTTACACCTCAACGCGCTCTGGAGACCGTTCCTTCACAAGATAGCTCGTTTCTGGCAAGTAACGCCCCCCGGCCTACGAGCCTACAGCAACCGTCTACTTCCCTCTTCCAAAACCAGGTCTTGCATAACAAGGACCAGGCTATGCCTGACGAAGGCTGCTACTTCAACCTTACGTTTGAGAATGACTACGGCGCCAAGTGGCGGGCATACGGAGGCAAGCGCTTGATGGACAACGATAACGAGGTGAATCAGCAGAGGTGCCGGGAAGCTCTGCAGAATTCGGCAAACGAGGTGTTTCTCGCATGGAGTGAGCAAAGAATTATACCGGAGATCGAATTTGACTCATTGAGGCTGGCGCCCCGGCGAGCGTTCTTGGACAAGAACCGAAGTAATATTCCATTATTTCGATTGACAACGGATGGAAACGACGTCGTCCTTGAGGATGGCGTAAGAATTAGATGACCCAAGGACGTGGGAATTTGTTCAAGTTTAAGTTTGGCTACTACTGGGGCTGGGTATGTTCCCTGCCGTGGACTCGATTAGTCTCCGATATGGCTGAAACGTTTTGGGGCCAAAGGGAATCAGGACATCTTAGGCGATAGGGCTTTGGGCCGTTAGCCCCTGTTCCTCAAAGTTTCCGCTTGATGTAGCGGTTGTGTTCGAGGATTTTGAGTCTACATGATTGGCCGCAACACTTAAGATGGAAGTTATCGTCGATGGGTCTGTCTTGTCCCTTAAAACGGACAGGATCTGAAGTAGCTTTGTTATAGGGAGCGTGCTGAGTACTCTTAATATCTCAACTACGATCTTTTTCGACTCCTTAGATAGGGGCGCATCCACTTTATCCTGCTATCAAATATATTGTCGTTGTTCCTAGTCGACAAAGTCTATGGGATCAGGTCCTAAGCTGCCGTGCTAATGTTTTTGGCCCGGTTACTGCCCTAAGGGTAGATGGATCTTAGCCAAAAGGCCCAAAGTCTCTACAGCTCCTACACTGAATGCCGAGGTCAGGAGATATCTCGTCCTATTCTACTCATCACATCTCATCACAACTGATCTCATTCTCATCTTGCACTTGCTCGACATCACCACCCAATAACCGCCGTCATGAAGCTGTCCGCTGCCATTGCCTCTTTCGCCGCGGCCGGGTCTGTCCTGGCAACTCCCGCCGTCGGCAGGCGCTTCCAAGCCCATTAGTATTATGTCTTTGCGCTCAGCCAGTCCTATTCACTTTGGCCAGGTCAGCGCCGCTCAGAGCAACATCTTCCTCAACTACCCCAAGCAGAATGCCAAGCTCTTGGACAATCTGGGTCGACACCAACAACCCGATCCCTGGTTTCAACAAGGGCTGCCTGGGCTTCTCTGCTCGCACCATCAACACTGTCAAGCCTGTGCGCTGCGAATATTCCCGCCAATAAGTCAATTTAGGAGTTGAGAAGCGGATTGCATTGTCTGAACACTACTAGTTGAAAAGCTATGACCGGGATATGACCTATGCGGCGCGACGGAAGAGCACGGGAAAAGCAGCGTCCTATGTAATAACAATGATATCACCGCAAGCCATCGAGCCCACCCAGTGTTACATGCCTGCAGCCTTTCGATTTTCTCCAAGCTTGACTCTGAGCTTGCCCTCGCGCTCCCGCAGGTCCGCCGAGAAGGCGTCGCCCAATTCGCTGCACTCGCTCACCCGACGGACGACAATCTCGCCCTGAGGGAAGGGGACCTTCTTGGCCCAGGACAGGGCCTCGTCAGCGTCCTTTGTCTGGACGAGCCAGAAGCCGCACACGTGGTCCTCCTTGGCGACGTCAAAGGGGCCCTTTGTGACGTGCGGCTCGGCGCCGCCGGGGTTGTAGCGAATTCGGTAGCCGTCGACGGCGGTCGGGGTGAAGCCCTCGGCGGCGAGGAGGATGCCGGCGTGGGCCATTTCCTCGTTGAAACGCGTCATGGTCTCGAAGATTTGTGCGGGGAATTGAGCTTGAGCCTCGACCGACTCGGCCGTCGGGTCGGCCTTGATGAGGAACATGAAGCGTGGCATGGTTCAATGTTGTTTTGGGGATGGTTTATGCGCGAGAAGGAGGATCACCAAGTTGGATGACGGGCAAGACAAATTTTAACATGGCCGGTTTGGAGGATAAGACGGTTTTATGAGGAGGGGGAGACGCCATGGCAGCAGGCAGGCAGCAGGCAGGCAGCAGGCAGCACCATGGCATCGCGAAATGCTTTGAATCGCAGGCAGGCATCACCAGCGCCAGGCAGAATATACCAACGTAGGCAGCAGAAGCACGGTGTGTGCAGATTTCCAGGACGTGCAGGGGTTCTTTGGGCCCAAGACTCACGAGCTGGATCTGCGGGCGATCCAATTCAGGTTGAGCTGAATGACGATCGGGGCCAAGGATGGGGGATGGAATAGCGGCATGCGTTGGTATCGCAGGCCAAATCGGGGCATGACTGTCATCTGCAGGGGGGGG
>KQ030828.1:0-16210 GCA_000956045.1 Hirsutella minnesotensis 3608
GGCAGCTTCAGTGCCTCTTTCAGTCCCTCTAGGGCGCCGATGATTTCACCGTCGTACACTTCTCCGTGGGTGATGCGTCCTGCACCTACGGTTATTTCCTTGCCTGCGCGATGTACGGAAAAGCCATATCCCGTTTGGCCAGGCACTGCGGGTGAGCTCTTAGTCTGCGAGCCGTCTGAGTATACTATGATATCGTCAGTATTTTCAGCGCGCTTCAGCCAATCTCGGAAGGCCTGGGCTCCTTCTGCTTTGGGCATGCCGCCTGTTGGGTCCATAGACGGGGGTTGCGGTCGCGGTAGTGGCGGCGGCTCTAGCCTCGGTGTCTGCGCAAGCAGACGCCAAAGCCTAGAGCAGAACTTTTGTTTCCAGGCTCTTCTGGGCAGTCGCACACCCCGTCGGCGCCATTCCTCGAAGAGCGGCGTATCAAGCCTTACTTTGGGCTGCAGAGGGTGATCCCGGTCGAGGCTTCGGATCCTGACGCCTGCCAGTGCGCTTTTTCTCTGTAAGATCTGCGCTGCGGGAGGTATTCCAGACTCCCTGTGAAGGGCGGCGATCGGGGTCGTACGCCACGCTGGAAGCAGGGCTTTCATGGCGCTGTTGACGACACCTTGAAGTCTTGTCTCTAGGTGGGCTTGCCTAGGCTTCCTATCTCCTTCCCTCGGACTCGGTGGCATCCACCAGAGCTCTGAGCCATACGTCAGTACGGGCAGGATACAGGCCGTCACCGCCTGTCTGGCCAGCCGCGGCTGTAGACCACGTTGCACGCCGGACAGGCTGCGGAGGAAATCTGCAAGCCGCTTGGCCTTGGCTGCCCAGTGTTCCACGTGCTTTTTGAAAGTTAGCTTGCTGTCGAACCATATACCTAACCAGCGGACGGAGTCCGCTGGCATGATTGGTGTTAGCCCATGTCGTTCAGTATGGCACTGAACGAAGCGGGCATATGCCGCTCGCGTCTTAAGCCAGGACTTCCACGTTTGCCAGCTGTCGTCATGTAGTTGCCTATGCAACTGTTGACCAGTTTGGTTGGTTCGAGTTCCGTAATTTATTCTTACAGTAGTTCGTGATGGTGCAGTAATTTGTGAGGACAGCGCTGATCTCCGTCAGGGCAGACGACGTCCCAATTGGTGTGTGGCTGACTCCCTACGTCAGCCACACGGCCCCCGTAACGCGGCCCCGTAGCAATGTGGTTCGGCCCGCATAGTCATTGCCCTCCGCAATTGCAAACCAACCTTTGATCGCAAACACCAGCCAGAGGTAGACGAACCGGCCGACAATGCTGAGAACAGTAGTTTTGGAACGAAGGCTGGTCTGACTTCTACCAGTTCTGGCATTACATCATAGGTTCGCCGAGTGAAGAGGCGTTCAAGGAGCGAGTTGAGCAATTCGAAAAGTAATATCTACCAGAATACCTCAATCAGGTCGGATATGTCAAATCCTTCTGGCTCAAACTGAGGATCCGGACTAAGCGGGCGCAGCGCGAGAAGGCTCTTTGACAACAGGATCGCGAGTATTATTTCTATCATCGCCCCACCTGGGATATTGAGCGGCAGCTTGCCGGTGGACGCCAGGATGACGGCCCGGATACGTACGCGACGCGAGACATCAAGTATACCGGAACGTACTCGACTTGCGGAAATGCCCTGCAACCAACCAGAGCATCTCAGCTTCGACGACTTCTCCCGTAACCGGGAAATCCCTATCAGCCGCAGACATTAGGCAGCCGCCAATCTTCAAGTCTGGATTTTAAGACCTTTATTGGCCTCTTCGCTGGCCTCTCACCAGGCACCAGAAACTCCCTAAGTACCGATAGCGTAAGCGTCAGGAATTATCACGAGGATTGAGTGGCATGAGTAGGTAGAGTAAGCGGGATAGACTCCATGGTTGGTCAAATGCTGCTGGGTGACTGTTCATGTCGCAGTATAACATGGTCATTGCAACTGCCTGCCAATCCTCGCGCGATTTTTTTTGGGACGACGACCTAGATGCTGCATACTGTCAGAACGTAGGGTAAACAGGTCAGGAAGGCGGTGGCCCGAGGTATCATTTTTTGGGGGCCAAGAGGCGATCACGCGAGGCCGCGTAAGGCCGCGTAAGGCCTCTCTTTGTATAAAATGCAAGGCGATCTTGGGCACGTCAGCTTGATCTTAGAAGGGGCACTCGTTCAGCCTTCAACCAAGACCTAGTTGAGCCATTCTAAAAAACGTTTTGTTGCTTGCGTAGGAAGGTGGCAGAACCCGTGGTTCTGACACATACGCGCCAGCAGCATGGCAGTGTCTTGCAGCCTAAATTAGCCAGCCTAGCGTGCTTAGTGCCTCTAAAGCCACGTCATTGCTCGGACTTGCGCTTGGCCTGCCATAATAAGACGGGCATTGTAAATGGCCGTTGCCGCCGCGGCGTCCAACAAAGGCATATGGGATACAAACTGTCACAGCCCTACTTTTCACTCTCTGCTCCTCAACGCACCGCGAGAGGGTCTGATGCATGTGCAGAAGCGATCCTCGCATTTTTGGTCTTGGCATGTGCCGTAATGCTTCAAACTGCCTCGGGAGAATTCCTCGGAAATGAAAAAGGTGGTTGCATAGTGCATGTAGGCAGCAAGCAATGTGAGCCACTTGCTTGGGCTTTGGAATTGCAAGGATGGTCGAGAAATCGGCCCTCTTCGAATTAGGTGAGAAGACGGCCTGACTTTGGTAAAACGTAGGCCCAGGCTTGGACATCGTTCGTATAGATCGATCCTCAGCTTCAATCGATCGATTCTTATCGAGTGCTGCCTCTGGTCGATCGATATCGATCGAGCGGTCTCCAAATCGATTCGCTCGACGATGTCGTCGATCAATCCTGTGTTTTGTCCTCCTATATTTTCTCTACGCCGACCTTGCCTATTGAACAAAGAGCTTGTCTCCAATTGTCCCCTTCGAGCATACCAAGTGGTATTGACGGCTGGTAGATCCCAGCTTTGCTCCAGGATCGAAGACATTGTGCCATTGCTACAATGTGCCGTCGGAGGCGGGACCTGCATGGCGTGATCATTTTCCCACAACTACTGAACTGCCTTTCTGTCTCTGCAGAAGACGCCGCGATTGTGAGATAGTCGACAGCCATATACAAGAGCTGAGGAGATCGTGTTGCGCCGACGTCCTTCCACCAGGCGATGGGGTCCGACTTGTAGCCTACGTGATATTGTGGTCTTTTCTGAGGTGCCGGACAATGCTCCCACTTGTCGAGGCAATAAAGACATATTGGGTTATGTTTGGCCTTTCCCGCAGAAAGCATTTTTCGCAGACCCAAACAATCTTGTGCGTTCGTGCTCCGCTATCTTTCATTCTGAACCCGAACTGCCACCACCAGGTACGTTCGCGTGAAGGATCATGACATATCGTGAGACCAGGGAACCGTGTGAGCTTATCGGTCGTCCAAGCCCCGTACTCTGGAAAGCTGTTCGGTGTGAACGTCGTTGAGCTTGCAGTGATCACTGCCAAGTAGTCAGTTTCTTCTAAGCCAGGGGCATTGTAGAAGTGTCTGGGGCATCCATCGATTATATAGGTATGCCATTTCTCGAAAGCTTCCACTGCGGTAGCGCGCAGCGCGCCGGAAATCTCGCTTTGATTCTGCAACAGGGCCTCTTTTGCCGCGACGTCGGCCGCGCGCACTGCCCAGCCCGTCTTTACCCTCGTAGCCGTTGGGAAGCTCTGTATCGTCAAGCCAGTGGCCTCCGCCGCGTGGTATCTGATAGCATAGCCGGCATATTGCCAGGCTGGCGAGTCTTGGTGGAGCCTAACGAAGACCCTAAGGTCTTCCGGCGTCGGCGTCGGTATCGGTGTCGTTGTCGGTGTCGGTGTCGTTGTCGGTGTCGGTGTCGTTGTCGGTGTCGGGTGCGGCTGGCGCGCCTGTTGGCGCGTTGCATGGGCTCCTTCCTTGTGTTGCTGTGCGCCTCTCTTCAGAATCTGCGCATATGAAGGCGTGTTCTGTTGATGGGGCGGCGGTTGTCGCTCTGAGCAATAATCTATTGGAGCATCCCCTTCCCATTCAGTTCCTGTCAATGGTAGTCAACCGCGTGCAACGCCACCGGTGCAACAACTACTGCATGCAACTCATTAAGCATACCAAGCAGGTCGAGTGCCGCTTTGGTTTTCCTCACGCGCAGCGCCTACTAGCCTCTCTAGAAAAGGTTCCTCATTCTAAGCACTGGAGCTTCAGGGGCGAGCGGAACGATGGCCAGATCAATCACTACAACCGCTTGCTTACCATTGCGTGGCTAGCCAATACAGATGTTTCGCCATGCACAAGCCTACAACAGGTAATCGATTACGCAGCCAAATACTGCTCCAAGTCGGAGAAGAAGAGCGAGTCTTTTGCCCAGATCGGCAACCCCCTGGTACTCATGGCTATCCTTGCCATGATTTCGCGACCCACGCCACTCAAAGCCTGGCATATGGTTCGATTTGGTCTCGTCGTCCTCCTGGCGCTCGGAACCGGCGTTACTGCCTCGCTGTTGGTTGACGATGACAGGAGCCAGAAATTTTTGATGAGTCCATGGGTTTTGTCCACGATCACATTTGTCTGGTTCATAATACTGATCATCACTCACATCAATCGACCAGGCCTCCGCCAGATTGCCTGCCTATTCAGTGCCCGTTAAGTCCCTTGCCGCAGGCTGATGCAGCCTTTCATGTTTCTCTTGGGTGATGTTCGCGGTTGGGATTGGCAACCCGACACTTTGGAGCGTTCGCATTGCGGAGGAGCTAAGGTAAAGTGCGTGTTACCCACAATTTCTTGAGAGCCAGCGGCGTTCTTATCGCACTTGGTCTATTGAGATTTAGCACAAGAACGAGACACGAAGGTTGCGCTACGGCAGACGCTTACGCACTGCAGGTGCACACTTCGTTCCTCAAGGCACAGCGGCGGTTTTTTTCTCCTTTCTCCCCGTGGAGGAACCCTAAGAACCTTTCGTCACTCGTTCCTCGTTCCTCAAGGAATATTCCCCGCGCGCTAAGAGAGCCTTTCGTTCCTCAAGGCATATAACGCACTTTGTCCCGTTCCGGCGGGCTTTTGTCACGCTTGGACGCCAACCATTCCTTGGCCGTACCTCGAGAGGTGTGCCTTGTGCCTTGGCCCTGTTTTCGTCCTACCCGATTGGGGACGTTTTCCATGCAGACTATACGAAGTAACTACGAAGGAAAGGACCTCGCTTCCCACAGCGGGCTCTGCATTGCAATTTGTACGCACATCGGCATGTGCCCGACGCCAGCCCGGACAAGGTATGCAGAGTCAGTCACCCGCGCCCCGCCTCTTAATAAAAGACTGGAGCGCAGACAACCAGCACCATGGCACTTCCAAGGAGCGGGCTTTCGATACGCGGGACTCGATCAGTTAAATCTTGACGAGTTGATGCGCCGCGTCGTGGCAAGAGGGCTGTGGAATACGGCACTATCCGCTACATTATCGCATAATCAACATATAGTAATCAACAATGCTGTTGCTTCGCCTCGTCTTGCTTGCCGCCCTTTGTGTCTTGGAGGCGGCGGCGTCTGCAGGGAGGCGGGCGAGGTCTGTTGGGTCTCAATCGACAGCGCAGTTGGTTCGATTCCCGAGTCTCATCGACGTCGAGCTACATCAACTCCAAAACGGGCTCCAACAGGGCTGCTTCTCGAGCGCAGATCTGGTCAAGGTAACGGCCCCCATTCTCACCCACCGTTGTCCATGTTTGGCCCTGTTTCTTGTTTCTCACGGCTTGCAGGTATACCTGAAGCGCATTCGTCAAGTCAATGGACAGGTGCACGCCGTCACCGAGGAGAACCCCGATGCGCTCGCCATCGCCAAGAGTCTTGATCGCGAGAGGGCCAGTAAACACATTCGAGGGTATGTATGCTAAATCCCCTCCCTGATGTATTCGTGACGGAAAAGGCTCAAGCTGATGAAACAGGCCCCTCCATGGCATCCCGATTCTCATCAAGAATAACATTGCCACCTTGGATAAGATGAACAACACTGGTCCGTCAGCCCGCCCATCTCCGGCCCCTTTTTTGGTCCCTGCGCCTGGTGCTAACACGCCCAATCAGCCGGTTCATATGCCTTGCTAGGAGCCACAGTCCCCCGAGACTCGACCATCGCCGCCAGACTGCGCAAGGCCGGGGCAATCATCCTCGGCAAGGCCAATCTCAGCCAGTGGGCCAATTACCGCTCGCTCAACTCGACCGACGGCTGGTCCGCCATTGGGGGCCAGGTCTTTGCCGCTTACCATCTGAGACAGAACCCCAGCGGCAGCTCTAGCGGCAGCGGCGTGGCTGCCGACCTTGGCCTCGCCTTTGCGGCCATTGGCACCGAGACGATCGGCTCCATCCTCTCCCCGGCCGAACGCAATAATGTCGTGGGCATCAAGCCCACCGTCGGCCTGACGTCGCGACACCTCGTCATTCCCATCTCAGAACACCGGGACACCATTGGGTCCATGGCTAGGACTGTCCGAGATGCGGCGCACATCTTGCAGGCGATAGCGGGCTCTGATCCTCACGACAATTACACATCGGCAATCCCGTCCATCCCAGATTATGTAGCCGCTTGCAATGACCAAGCCCTTCGAGGTGCTCGCATAGGTGTGCCTTGGAACGTTGTATGGGCCGGTTTAGAAACTGCCCATCCTGGCAACAGCAGCTCGTCTCCCGAGTACCTTGCATTCGCAAAGTCCATCGCCGCAATGAGGAAAGCCGGCGCCCACATCATCGAGGCCAACTTCACGGCGACCGATGCGAGCAATGGCGAGAGCGGCGACATTGTGACTCAAGCCGACTTCGTCACCAACCTGGCCGGCTACTTTGCCGAGCTCAAGGCAAACCCGCAGCAGGTGCACTCGCTGTCTCAAGTGAGAAGCTTCACCCAGAAGACTTCGGCGGAACAGTACCCGAATCGCGACACGGGTCTATGGGATCAGGCCCTCAGTCTCGGCTTCGACAACACGGATCCGCGGTTCTGGGCAGCCTATCAGAACGTCTTGCGCAACGCCAGCACGACCGGCATTCTCGCCGCAATGGACAAGTACAACTTGTCGGCCGTCGTGATGCCGACTTTCATGGCGCCCGAGTGGGTCTCCGGCATTGGAGCCCCGGCCATCACCGTGCCGATGGGCTACTACCCTGCCTCGGCGCCCGTCGTCGAGGAACCGCGGGGCGAGCTGGTGGAGACTGGTCCGTCGGTGCCTTTTGGGCTCAGCTTTCTCGGCCGTCGCTGGTCCGAGGCGACGCTGATTGGACTTGCGCACAGCTACGAGCAGCACATGCGTGTTCGCGGTCGCGTCAAGCAGCTGATTCGGCCGGCGGCAGAGGTGACGCTTTCTGCATCTTGCAAACAGGAGCGTAAGAAAGTTGCGTATCAGGGATATTGAACCCGGGGGCACTTGATGATGATGATGATGATATATTTAACGTCTGTGAATCCCTAGGAAGGGCAAAGGACGTGCTAGGCTAGCTATTTGTACAATATATACATGTGCCGCACTTGCTGCGGGCGGGTTCGTCGCGGATGACGCTTTTTCCTGCTCAACCCTTTGCGCTAGGGCCCGAGGAGAACTACGACATCCTGACGACCCGCGGCAGGGCGCGTCTTCCACTATCTAGCAATTCTACCATTAAAACCTCAAGCTCGTCGCCCGTCAGCGGGCTATGGTCAGCGGCGTGGGCCGCTTTAGTGCTATAAGGTGTTTGGGCCACAGACCTGCTGCGACGTCCTAGGTAATGCTGTCCCGACTGCGTCGGTAATAGCTTGGCTAGGTGTGAGTATAACGCGCAGATGAGAATGTTAGTGTAAGGAAACAGAGTGAGCGAGCAAACATAGGAAAGATGGCCTGTAGGCCCGTAATCTCACGCCTGGCGGCGAGGGCAGATCTTCTCAAAGAAGTTTGTCTCTTCCACCAGCTTAAGGAAAGTCTCATACTTCGGTCCTATTGCGCTGTTGATGGCCTGGCCCGCTGAAGGTATGAGCTTCACACGGCGTACCGGGTCAGTCTTTCGGCAGGAGAAGATGTGGTCGGGTGCTTTTCGGCGACCACATGAGCAGTTCAAAAGGGCATCTTGGTAATTAAAGCGCTCGTGATATTGAGCGAAGTCGCCGTGCCTGCTTCTCGCCGCGAGGAGGTGATGTAGTCGTTCTCGGGGCACTCCCACCAGCTCTTTCGGGCACTTGGTCGTGGTCGTTAGCTTCAGGGCACGGTACGAGTCCGGCATCTCGGCTTGCCACCAGGCCTCGAATCGGCTTGCAGCATCCGCTTTTGCTTTCCGCCGCAGGTATGCCAAGGTAGTAATGTCCATGGTCGGGTCCGGTAACGTGGCGCCTGCTTTGGCTAACTCGTCGGCCCTGTCGTTGCCCGGTATGTCCGCATGCCCTGGGACCCAGCGCACGTGCGTATCGCCGTGTTCTCTGGCTAGTGCCACAAAGGTCATTGCTTCGTGCTGCGAGGAACTTCCAGAGTCCCCCATGATCGCTCTAGCTGCTGACGTGTTATCTAAGCAAACGTGAATTCGTCCCGCAGGCAGCTTCAGTGCCTCTTTCAGTCCCTCTAGGGCGCCGATGATTTCACCGTCGTACACTTCTCCGTGGGTGATGCGTCCTGCACCTACTGTTATTTCCTTGCCTCCGCGATGTACGGTAAAGCCATAGCCCGTTTGGCCAGGCACTGCGGGTGAGCTCTTAGTCTGCGAGCCGTCTGAGTATACTATGATATCGTCAGTATCTTCAGCGCGCTTCAGCCAATCTCGGAAGGCCTGGGCTCCTTCAGCTTTGGGCATGCCGCCCGTTGGGTCCATAGACGGAGGTTGCGGTCGCGGTAGTGGCGGCGGCTCTAGCCTCGGCGTCTGCGCAAGCAGACGCCAAAGCCTAGAGCAGAACTTCTGCTTCCAGGCTCTTCTGGGCAGTCGCACACCGCGTCGGCGCCATTCTTCGAAGAGGGGCGTATCGACCCTAACTTTGGGCTGCAGGGGGTGGTCCCGGTCGAGGCTTCGGATCCTGACGCCTGCCAGCGCACTTTTCCTCTGTAGGATCTGCGCCGCAGGGGGGATTCCAGACTCTCTGTGGAGGGCGGCGGTCGAGGTCGTGCGCCACGCCGGGAGTAGGGCTTTCATGGCGTTGTTGATGACGCCTTGGAGTCTTGTCTCCAGGTGGGCTTGCTTGGGTTTCCTGTCCCCTTCCCTCGGACTCGGTGGCATCCACCAGAGCTCTGAGCCATATGTAACCCGGGGGCACTTGAAATGTCTACCCTGTTATATGGGGTATGCCGGCCCTTCTGAATGGTACGTAAGATGGATAGTACGATGATGATGAGTTATGCGCAGATGATAGACGTCCCCAGTTCCAGTCCTGATCAAAGGACGTATTTACCGATCTGAATGTACGTAGGACTCCAAAGACAAGGCCGGTATAATTGCGAAACTTTGGTGATGTTAGTAACAGTACTTCGTGATATCCGCAGCGAATTGTAACGAGGCGAGGCAGATCCGTCGTTGAGGTTATTTCGTGTCGGCATTCGCACCCCGTCGAGATCCTTGGCCGTGTTTGCGGCCGCCGCGAGATCTTTGGAGAACCCGCAGGCGGAGTGGATCGTGATGCCGTTGATCCGCGCTGCTGCGGTCCCTGACGTCGCCGTTATCAGCAGGCGGTTTGATTGATCTTTTGACGCGAGGAGCTCGACGAGCGCCTCGATAACTCGTGACTTGCCCGTTCTGCCCTCTCCACCGACGAACTGACACAGCTGGCCTGCGTTGGCCCCGTCGCTGCGCCGTATTAGGTCAAGCTGGCGGCATATGATTAGGAACGCGATCGCCTGCTTCCTGTTCAGCGTGAACCGCGCTGCCAAGTCCTTGCCAGTCTCGAGGAAGGAGGTTGAAGCACCAAACCTCATCTCCATTCCCGCGCTGGCCTCCGCCACCGTTTCCTCCGCATCCGCTGCGGCCATCGCGATGTCGTCTTCCCCGAAACCCGTGAGCACGCTCCGCACCGTCGCGCGGCGATCTCCCACTGGTGCCGTGGCCATGCTTTGTATGCCCTGTATCATCTTTTCCCTCTCCCTGGACGCACAGATTTGCTGCGACTTTATGGCCCTAAGCTGACTCTGCGGCGGTATGCTGGCTCCGGAAAATGCCCTCCCCGGCATGTTGATCCGTCTCGGACCCCCTTCGGGAACCATTGTGGCTCGGAACTCAGAAGATGACGAGAACGCCGATTGCTGGAAGCGGCTGAGTTCCTGCACCATCGCTGTGAGCTCTCGCGAGCCGGCCGTGATTTGGTTCGCCCCGATGGAGCTTCTGACAACGTCGATTAGACGCATCGTCTGTGGGAAGGGCCGAACGTAACCCAATATGTCTTCATTGCCTCGACGAGTGGGAGCATTGTCCGGCACCTCAGAAACGACCACAAGATCACGGTTCGCATTCCTTCGCCGCCCGCTAAGTCCGAGTTGGCCCTAATTCTTTAGTCACCTTTCGGACAGAAAGCCCGCTCAATTGCTGAGTGGAGGTGCCGAACGCAATATAGTTGACATGCTTCGCGCTGATACGATGAATGCTCGAGATTAAGCCATCCTCAGTAACCTGCGCACGCTATTCGACCCGAAGATGAACCAGTTTCTCCTACTTGACTGGTTGATGTATCATAACCTCCCTTTCAATGTCGTCAATTCAGAGCGCTTCCGACGAATCCCTCTCTACAATAATCCGTCTGTTCAAGAGTGGCAGATCCCAGGTGGGAAAACGCTTATCAGGCTGCTGATAGATGAATACAAGCGTGCGCTTGGCCCGCTGCACGAGTTTCTCCAGAAAGCTAGGAGCCTGGTCCACTTCACTTTTGATGGCTGGACTTCCCGACAAAACGCATCCTTTCTCGGTCTGAATGCTCATTTCATCGACCAAGGTTTTAAGCAATGGAGACTTCTCTTGGCTTTGCCCGCGCTCGAAACGCGTCACACCGGCGAAGCGCTTGCGGACGAGGTGGCGGATACAATTTCCGCGTTTAGTCTTCAAGACAGGTATGAAGCCATGGCCGAACACTCCTCCAGTTCCGACACTCCGATCGACGACAAGCTGACCGCCGACATTGATTGTTAGAATCGGATATTTGACACTCGATAATGCCTCAAACAATGATACGGCCATGGATGCACTTTCCAGAGAATTCGGCTTTGGCAAGGAGGAGCGACACTAAGGGAAGAAACAAGGGAAGTCGAACGGGACTCGGGGCGCAATGGGGTTATACATCAATGAAAGTCTCTCCCCCCACAGAGAGAGGAGGCTTAGATGGAGAGACGTGACCACAAAAGCAAACACTGCTCACAAACAAATCTTGAACCCCTCTCACGTTCCTTTTTTGCACATCCGAATACTGTCTTCTTAGCGACAGCGTGATATACGAGAGGAACGACGAAAGCCTCCACGTCCCGGAACCCTCTGCTCGGCAAATAACTCCCCAGAATCAGTGTCTCTGGCTCCCGGCAATGTCAGAGTCATCACGTTACGAGTCGGTTGGGACGCCCCGAGTGTCAACAGAGTTTCTGCGCCTTCGGTGGGAGATCAGTAGCGACATCTCGAGAGCTGTCCGGGTTCTTGATAAGGCGACTGATGGTGGCTCTGTCCAAAGACCATACGTTACTTATTCGGCCGATGGCATTGCCAATATTCACCCGGTATCGAGCGCGCCAATAACGCAACCCCCGGTATCCCTGATTCGCGTTTCAATAGACGAGCCAAATTACTGGGGACGAGAATGGGCTCGGGCGCAGGAGCACAATACCGATAGCAATAAAGACAAATCCTCCGAGCAGGCATTTGCGGATGATGCCGACGAAAACGCAGTCGCACGTCGGCCCAATTTTCCCTGCGGCGATCCTCGTTCAGGGTCGCCCCTTGTACTGGAGCTGAAAGCGTCCGCTCAAGACTTCGTCACGATCCATGAGTATATCAGCGCTATTCACCCTTGGCTTCTACTCTTAGCAAAGGATCGCATTAAGGCGAAAGATGATTCCGGTGCAGGAACCACGCCAATCGATCCTAAGCCTCTATTTGTGTCCCCGCTTTACGTCACGCCATTAGTCGTTGTTGATATCGACCCCTGGCTCGGGGTTGTGGATTCGGCTCAGTTGTCAACGTGCTTAGTGTTGGAGGACAACAGCAGGATCTAGAAGGTTCCATGGACAGGACGACTCCATCAGCTGAGTCTATATGAGACTCGGTCATCATCACCATCTGTAGCTAGATGGACAATCATCAATAGATCATTCTCTCATTCTTTCCAGTCCGCAGGTGCGGACAACACTTAGCAATCAGTCCTCAGAGTAGGGTGTACACCTGCTGGCTTATGTTTTCATGAAGACGAACTGAAAAGGAAGGAAGCAAGCGTGCTGACGCAGCTTCGCACCGGCAAATCTCGACTGAATAGTTACCTTCACAAGATGTTACGATCGGGACGGACAATGAGGCCTATTTCGAGTAATCGATAGGAGCTATAAAATTTGATAGATTACGTTAGAGATCCGGATTTCCAACGCTTCCTGCCCTGCTACCCCGCCCACCGTTCCTCAAGGCATTGGCGGGCCCCGGACGGGGACCGTGTGTATTGTATCTGCACCGACGTGGGCGCGCCGGATGCGCCGCATTGGCCCACTTTTGGTTAGCTTAATAGCCGCAACTTGCAAGCGTTGGCTTGATAGTCAGGCCCTCTGGATATTTAAGTAACGACATTTCCCACCGATACGAAGTTGATGTGTCTTTGCGAACCTCCAATATACTGTTTTTATCTCAACGGTTATCAATCGTTTCATTATGAGGTTCCTATATACCGCCGTGGCCACCATTGCTCTCACAATACCTACTGCCAGCCTAGCCTCGCTGACTCGGAAGGAGCTTACAGCACCCGAATGCATTGAGGCGGGCTCAATTCCTGATGTCAAGGGCGACGACCTCCGCAATTTTGGCGTAGTGCTCTTCCCAGGCTATGACCTGATTGACCTCACTGGCACGGTCGACCCGCTGCAACATTTGGCGCGGTATGTCAAACCTCTGAAGCTATTTCTCATCGCACAGACGCTCGACCCCGTCAGCATCATGCCCCCTTTGGCGTCAATGAACCCCTTCAACTCGAGCTTCTGGCCCAAGATTTTGCCTACGCATACCTTTGATGAGGACCTAGACCTGGACGTTCTGATTATACCAGGTGGACCAGGCGGGGAGACGACCCCCCCGACACCACAAGTATTAGCTGCTTGCGACTATATTAAGCGGATGTATCCTAAGGTCAAGGTCTTCATGACAGTCTGCACAGGAGCTGGTGTGGCAGCGAGGACAGGCGTATTGGATGGGCGCATGGCCACGACGAATAAGGCAGCGTGGAAACAGATGAACGGTTTCGGCCCTAAGGTGAAATGGGTCTCACCGGCGCGGTATGTGATAGACGGCAAAACATGGACGTCGTCCGGTGTAAGTCATCTACTTTCAGCCATCCGACAGTAACCTATCTAACGGCTTGCGCAGGTCACTTCGGCTATAGATCTGATGTTTGCGTTCGTGAAAGCATATTGGGGCCCTACTATTAGTGAGTTGATCGCTGCGGTTATAGAGCACACTCCACGGCAGGCGGACGATGACCCTGCCGCGGCTTTTTGGCATATCCCGCCGACGAAATTCCGCCCTTGCAATCAAAAAGAGATCCCAGGTTTGCAAACAAATAAATAAACTCAAATTAGGGCTCCGATTTAATTTAATTTGGAAATAGAACTATTGATTTGAATCAGAATAACAGGGCTCCTATTCGTGTAACCGCGGTTTGCACTATTAATGGATTTCCCGGTGATCTGCCGGATCGGGTGATACGCCGGGTTTCATGCCAGTCCGGATCTTCTAGGCACTTACGCGGGCCAGTATGCCAAAACTATCAGCATTTGAGGGCACGCGCATTTCGGTGACGGATGACATTCATGATTGACTTAAAGAATTGACAAGTAATAGCACTTGAGTGTCGAGGTGTTATGGCAGAGTAAGGACGCGGCGCGTCTATTGTACCGAGATGTCGACCGCTTGCGAGCTATTTTGCTAAAAGGCGGTTTGCTATGTACGATATCTTATAAAAGAGCAAGGTAAACTAAAAAGAATATTATTAGGATTAAAGTCGGTTAGCGATAGCTTAGATATAAGACGAGGGACTTAGTAGTATAGTAAAATTCGGTAGGCGGCAATAGCTATCGTCGCGTTTTTTATAAATAGGTATACTTAATAATTTATAAGGTCTAGTTTAGTAGGATTAGTTAATATTAAGTACGTAGGATAGGTAAACCCTTAAATATATACGCTTTATTTATAATTTTACGTTATATAAGTAAAGTAGCTAGGGCGAGAAGAAGTAAGGTAATTATAGTAGGAAGCCGACGCGTTTTATAGTCGCGAGTCGCTAGAGTATTAATAAAGAAATTATAAAATCTAAGTACTAGTACTTTATATACTATAATAATTAAGTAAAAGAGGCGGTTATAAAGTAGCTTAATATAGATATAAAGTAAAGGATATAGAAGGAAGAGAGCGTTAATAATATAAAGCTAAATCTAGCTAATATTATAGATTAGTCTATAACTAGTCGTAGCTATAGAAGAGACGGGTAGGAGGCGGCATAACTTATCGGTCCTCCTATACGTAGGGTATTTAGCTAGCTAGGAGGGGGCCTTACGCTCCCTTTCCTCCTTCCTTTAATGCCCAGTCAAAGTCGATAACGTCAATCGTACCACGGTCCTCGACGGAGAAGGCAACATCCTACAAGGCGCAGCTGAGGCTCTCGGTGCTGAGAATAATGTTACAATCGGTAAGATCACCTGGCTGAGCAACAAAGAGACAAGTAAAGCATACGGGTCTATGGTAGTCTACGTGACGAAAAAGAACGATGCGAAGCAGCTTTTGGATGGCCAGTACTTTGATCTGGCCGGAGAGTCGGCGTGCACCAATCCCTTCGAACCTCGCAAGGGACCGATGCAGTGCTTCAACTGTCAAGAAATGGGTCATAAAGCCTTCAGGTGCAAGAAGCCTCAGGTGTGCGGAAGGTGTGCGAGTGCGGGCCATCATCATAGGGAGTGCCATGCAATGGAACCGAAATGCGTCTTGTGTGGCGGACCGCACGAGGCGTTCAGCCGGAATTGCCGCGTGCGAAACACTCACATCAATGCATAAAACACTCAGCATTCTACAGCTCAATGTGCGAAAACGGGAACCAGTACAACAGAGTTTGATGAATGACGAGGACCTCAAGGATTACGGAGTGCTGGCGGTTTCCGAACCGTACGCCAGGATGATCGACGGCAAGGTGGTGACAAGCCCCATGATGCACAACAACTGGACGAGAATATTGCCAACGCACATGAACGACGGCCCCTGGCCGATCCGTAGTATGCTTTGGGTGCGAGACGACGTCGAAGTGGTGCAGATGCCGATGCCATCAGCGGATCTCACGGCAGCGGTGCTTCGACTGCCGGAGAGGAGCGTACTGGTGGTATCGGTCTACGTGGAAGGGCAAAGCACAGAAGCGCTGAAAAGCACGACTGGGCTATTGCATGACTTGATCCAAAGATTCCGTCAAGGCTCTGGTGCACGCACAGATGTGGTGTTGGCTGGAGACTTCAACTCTCATGACCTACTCTGGGGAGGAGACGATGTTTCGGTTCAGAGACAAGGAGAAGCGGGGCCCATCATTGATCTGATGAACGAGCATGGCCTCAGGAGCTTGCTCCCGAGGGGCACGAAAACGTGGCAACGCAAGGATCAGGAGAGCACCATCGATTTGGTGTTGACGTCAGAGTTGGCAGACGAAGGGACCATAGAGCCATTCAGACGGCTTTTGACATCACGATGCCCGAGAGAAGTGCGAGGCCAAGACTCTTGTTTAAGAACGCCCCTTGGAATCTCATACGATCCCGGGTGAAAGACAGTCTGCGACTCCTGCCTTGGGCTGTCGACGTTCAAACGCAGACAGATCAACTGATGCGGGTCGTCCTCGGGGCTATCCATGAACTGACACCTCGGGCACGGCCGTCACCGTATGCAAAACGTTGGTGGACCAAGGATCTTACACAACTTCGGCGGACACACACGTTCTGGCGAAACCAAGCAAGGATACAACGGCGAGCAGGCCAGGCGCGACCAGACCTCGAACGGCAGGCCAAAGAAGCAGCGAAGGAGTTCCACGATGCCATTCGATA
>KQ030829.1:10098-21285 GCA_000956045.1 Hirsutella minnesotensis 3608
TGCCATGCATGTTGCGATTTTTAGAGAGTCTATTGGCCTTAACCACTACCCAAGTCAAGGGGACGAAGGTCCCAGATATATACACAAGAACGGTGCCCATGCAAGTCGGGACACCTCCTCGACTGGGGCGGAATGTCGTTTGACACTCCCACTCGTCCCAGTCCGAGGGGCATTACATCCGACCTCTTGGTTACACTCTGACGGTGGCTGGCTAGGGCGCCTCCCCCGCGGACGCCAAGTGGTGAGGCCAGTTACGTGCTCCTCCCGCTCATTTCAATCCACAGGGCCTATCCCTATCCGTTTACCTTGGTGTTCTGGAGACCCGGTCAGGACGCCTCCCCTATGGCAACCAAGTGGGTGAGGCCCGTTACGTACTCCTCCCAGTGGTTCCAAGTCCATAGGGCCTAGCCCCGCCCACGTCCGCCAGGCCCGCCACTTCAGGCTCTGCCATGATGGCAAGCAAGAGCCACGCCTATCCCAGAGTAAAGAAGGATGAAGAACTATCCACGATGAGGAACTGACGCAAAAACCTCTCTCTCCGAGCACCACCTTTAGGAGGTGGGAGCTTGCGAGTTCCAAATAAAGTGGGGCGTGGCACGGGTAGTGCATCTTCCAACCGTCACCGCTGGTCAAACTTTTTATTGAAGGTATCCCGGACCTATATGCTGGTGGTGACGAAAAGACCACTCGCCATCAAGATGTCCTCCGAAAAGCACTTCGTCACCCGACGGGATTTATGACGCTTTTGCTCGCAGGGTGAATCTGGCAAGAGACGCTTGTTCGGCGTCATCCTTGCGAGCGGAGGTCGGGGTGGCTCCAATAGCACCGCCCGTTCAAAGTCAATCATCATCGCCCCCCCAGCCTCCTCACAGAACAGGATATTCGGAGCTCGCACATCCCTGTGTATGACACCATGCTGGTGTATGGCGCGTAAGCTGCGTTTGACTTGCTCTTCCGTCATAAGCACGCCCCCTCGCCCTTCATGCAGACTCTCTCCACCCCATGCCATGAATGTTAGGTGCACAATGTAAACCCTGTGGTCGTAGAAGTATGTCCTATCCACGGATCGCAAGTCGACGGCGCCGAGGAACACGGGCACATGAATACCCTGCAGATCCTTTAGGCGCCGGTAGACGGCGGCTTCATGTTCGAGGTCGGGAATGAAAGCTCGAATTGTCCCTTTGCTAACAAACGTGTACCCGTAAACAAGCAGCGTTACCTTGAAAAGTACGCCTCGAGCCCCGCTCTGCCCAAGGGGTGTAATGCCGCGGTCGAGTGTCTCCCCAAGCTGAGCGCGGAGCAGCTGGAGCCACTCGGCGTGGTCGACGGGGTGATGGAGGGCATCGCACCCACGATGCGTCTTCCTCCGCCGGTGAAGATCAACGTTTGGGCAGCGTCGGTCGAGAGCATGTCCTCGGACTAGGCCAAGGAGACACTTCTGCGTGCAAAACTGTCGGCGTTGACCGCTGTTATCCGGACCGGCTCCACGCGGTCGCATGGCCAAGCGCTCGCTCCGTCTAGTTCCCTGCCTCGTGTTTCGCTGGGCAGGTGTCGGCGTGACTGGCGCTCTCGGGTTTGGCTCCTCATCTGACGATTCGGAGTGGTCGTCTCGTCTCGATGGGACCCCAGCGTCGGTATGCCCCTGTCCCCGCGGCGGATTTTTTCGTCGACGGATCGGTGACCGATCTATGTTGCCGTACGTAGGGGGCTGGTAGCCCGGCGAGCTGTCCGAAAGAAATGACCGGTCCTGCTCGGGAATCGATTGGTACGTCGACTCGAACGACACCTCCCACCTGTTGAGCCCCTTCGTAGCCCGGTCGCGCTCGTCTTGACCGTGCCACCGCGTTCCTAGCCCGTCAATGGCCAGCAGCGTGAAGGCCAGATATTGAGCAACGGCCGTGCACAGATGGGCGTCCTTTGTTTGGGCAGCGACTTCGATACTTGGCACCGCCATGTGGTAGAGAAGCGTGCCCGGCTCGTCCCAGTCAATCTTGAGGAAGACGATGGCTTCGCCCGTAGTCAAGAGACTGTACTCGAGACCGCCCTCGATCATGTAGTGGTACGTCTGCGTGATCGCCGACGCGGTAAGCCTTTCGGCGTGGTATTCGAAGCGCCCCTCTGGGTCTTTTGAAGTCGGTATTGTCTTACGATTGACAACGTCTTCGTAGATGTCTGCGACCCGGAGACCGACGTGCAGATGTTGGACCGTCAGCTTGTGTGGCGGCTTGTACTCGCAGATGAAGGCCCTTGTCCGCCTCCCCTGGGCATCGTCAAAGCGGTAAATGCAGATCTGGTCCGCTTGCAGCTTCTTCAGATTTTCTCCGTGGCCCGGCGTACTCGGTGGTGCGGGGCGCGTCTGCCTGTCAACGACCTCTTCCGCGTTATCGCTCAGCGCGTGCGGGTGGTTTTCGAAGACGATGCCGTTGCCGAGGTCGAACGCCCTTCTGACGTCTGGTACTTCGACAAGCTGATTGACAATGTTCCTCACGGGGTCCTCCACGGCGTTGTGCAAGAAGAATTCCAGAACTTTCTCATCCGCAATGCTTCGTCCACCGATCCTTGCCCCCATGGTTGCGAGAAAGTGCTCGCTCTCGAAAAGGCGATCCGAATCGCAAGGAAAGTTATCAAGGAGGAGACCGAACGTGCGCCTTTGCTCTTCCAGGAATTCCGGCCATGGTTGCAGGTTCGTGGGACACCATTTGCTCTGTGGACTAGTGGAACCTCCTGTTACCAGGTCGGGGTTTTGTTCCACCTGAAGCTTAGCGAAGACAGATCGATGACACGCGTCGAGGTATTCGTTGAGGGTCGTGGGTTGTGTCTCTCGCTCGGACGCTTGTGCTCGCTGCTCCGCTGCTTCGCGTTGTTGTCGCTCTCGAAGCCGTTCTTGCTCTGCTGCTTCGCGCTGTTGCTCTGCTGCTTCGCGTTGTCGTCGCTCTCGAAGCCGTTCTTGCTCTGCTGCTTCGCGCTGTTGCTCTGCTGCTTCGCGCTGTTGCTCTGCTGCTTCGCGTTGTCGTCGCTCTCGAAGCCGTTCTTGCTCTGCTGCTTCGCTTTGTTGCTCTGCTTCTTCGCGTTGCCGTCTCTCTTCCTCGAATCGTCGTTCAGCAGCTTCGGCTCGCAGCTGTGCCTCACGCAGCAGGTCTTGCATCTCATTCGTAGTGTCGCGTTCCATGCCGATGGTCCTCTTTCATGGTCTCGAGTACCATCAATTCGGGCGGTGTGATTGATGCTTGGAGGTTCGAAATCACATTGTTTGTTGCGAGTTGAGACCGCCCCACTTGGACAGTTGCTGCCTGGGCAACAGCTCAAAGTGGGGGCCTGCCGCGTCTCCACCCCGTCGAGCCTACAACGCGTTATTCCCCGTCGTCCCCGCGACACGCCAGGTGTCTATCGTGACCCGACGTGATACAATTAGCACGATTTGCTGCTGACATACTGGCCTAGGAGGGGCTACAATTCGAAGGGTTTCCAGCGGGCAATTGATAGGCACGCCGAACCACTTTACTACGGACGCCGTGTTACGGACGCCGTGTGGCTGACCTTCCAAATCGGGCAAGCGTCTGGTTTTCAGCCACAGCATTCTTGAGTCCGCCCTTCTCCGGCACTGTGGTTTGTGAAAGAGACAGCGGAGCTAGATCGAGCAAGCTGGCATCCGTTGGGCCGAGGCATAAGAGAATTCGAACTTGGATTGGACCGCGCAACTGACATACTAATAAATTCTCCGGAGCAGTTTGTCTTTCGTGGCCCCCATTACAGTCGCACATGGATACAATCCTTCCTGTTTTCTCCGCTAACAGAACTTGACAAGACAGAAGCCGCTGAAGTGGTAGAAGTAGGCTGCTTACGGGAGCTTTGCCCGCTGCGCTTTCGCCGAGCTTCCTGCTTCTCATCAGAAATCATCTCCCATTCTGACCGTCGCCGCCGCAAGCTAGGTTGCCTCCTGCGGCCAGCTTGTCGCACACCTGTCTGCTTGCCCGGCCCAAGGACGGCTGACTTGCGCGTGGGCTTCCTGCTTGGCCTAGTCTTGCCCACTGCTGCTCGATTACGGCTTGATGGCCCAACCTTCATGCTCTCAGGGACCGACTGTGACGCATTGTTCGGTCGGCCTCGGAGACATGCTGCGATCTTAGGGTCGAGAATTCGGCGGTAGGGATTGTGCGAGGTTGGCTCCTACGAGCTAGTGCATTGTCCAACTTAGCTTGCTCTTGGACAAAATCCAAGGCGGATCGAAAACGGACCGTGCTTCTCGCGTGCTGCTCGACATCATCTGAATTTGCCTGCTCGCGTAAGCGGACCCTCTCAAGCTTGTCGGGGCCCGGAACGAAAGAGGTGAACAACCGCCAGGCGCCACGGCCGCGGAACCAGTCGTCTAGGAAGATTTGTGACTGCCGCAATTCCCAATAGGGCTCATCAATTCCGCGATTACCATGTGGTTTAGGAAGGCTGCTGAAATAGTTCTCTGGCCATGTCGCAAACAGGTTGTATAAGGCGTTGTCGTCGCCATCGCCGTAGTGAAGTTCAGGGTCAAACGCAGAGTGGGGAGGGAGTGTGGTAGCGGTCATGTCGTTGCCAAAATGGATTTCGTGCTGGGAAATGGACGCTGTACTTTACCGGCTAAGATAGATATGTTGGTGTCGGCGACAGAATTAATGCGAAATGCTACATTACAGATGCCGACGGCGATGCCATGCGGTCGCCAAACTATCGATGGCTTCAGCGATTAATTCAAATGGCTGGGAGGAAAGCCGGCCATGTGCGGGGAAGGCAAACCGCGCACGGTGGAATGTGCGCTTGCCCGATTTGGAGGGTCAGCCACACGGCGTCCGTAACACGGCGTCCGTAGTAAAGTGGTTCGGCGTGCCTATCAATTGCCCCAAATAAATCCAAGTCGGACGACTTTTAGTCAAATCAAATTCACCCGAGATTTTTGTGACTCAAATCAAATCAAATCAAATCGGCTCTCATGATATCCAAATCAAATCCAAATTGGATGCTCAGGTAATTCGATTATTTGTTTGCAAGTCTGGGTCGATGCGAACTCCTGGAACAAGAAGCGGCCGAGGATTGTCGTTTGCACGCCGAAAGCAAACAGATCTGGCGCGATCGCCAACTACATTCATGCGTTGAGGACAACGAGACCACGCCATGGCTGAAACACACGGGGTGGCAAGAGATTTTTCAGAGTCGTCCGCTCGACATCATCACCAGTGTATTCAAACGCCCAGCCTAGCCTCAGCCTGGGGTCATGTCAAGGCAGGCAACCTCTTAACTCCAGGCGAGGCTGAGGCAGGCCTATACCAAAAATTCCATGTGCAGGCAGAGTTAGGCAAGGCTGCGATTTTATGCAGGCAGGCGTAGGCAAGGTTGAGATTTCGCACAGGCGGGCTTAGGCCAGATTAATATTTTAATATTTTGCTCAGGCTAGGGTAGGCTTGCTTACCCATAGCGAAAATCACTGAATATGAAGCTATTCTGTTGGAATACTAACCTGCTGAAGAACCCGTGCATCGGTACGGAGGTTGGGCACTAAAGTATTCAGACCAGCTTAGGTCACTCGGATTACATAACACCGTGCAAATCAGTTTTCCCCGGTTTTCGCACCGTTTCTTCACTCTACAGCTTGAAAAGCTCTTTCCCTAGTAATTTGTATGGAGGGACGGCTTCACATGCACAACGGCGCAATAGAGAGCTTTGGCATCAAAAGGGGTTTAAAACGGTCAATTGGCCACCTAATTCGCCGGACCTATCACCAATTGAGCTTGCATGGTTCATGCTCAAATGCATCACATCAAAGAAGAAGATTACGTCAAGGGCAACGCTTATTAATACGTGGAAGAAAGCTTGGGCATTGTTCCCGCAAGAGAAGCTACAACGGCTTGTGGAAAGAATACCCGGCAACATCCAATGGGTGCTCTATTTATATGGAAATAACCTATGAAGAAGGCAGCGATCCGCCGGATCTAACCAACCAGCAAAGGGAAGAGCTATATGATGAGATTGAGTTTCTTTTGAGCCAATCGAATCCGATTCTGCCTGGCCTGGAAGCTCTTATAGAAGCTGTGGAAGAAGGCGTTGAGGAAGGTTGGCAATAGGGATAACGTCATAAACCCCAAGTGACCAACTGACGGCAAGACGTTAAAGAGGACGAATTGCCTAATTAGGCAGGGCATGTGGATACAATACTGTATTGTGCTGCACGGTGTTATGTAATCCGAGTGACCTAAGCTGGTCTGAATACTTTAGTGCCCAACCTCCGTACTGTACAAAAAATCGCACCATCTGCCATCCAAGGGGATAGGAGAGATCCTCCGGGCGAAATACACACATACATACATATCCACCCTTCTCCACGGCCGGCCGACCGACCGAAATGCCGTCGCTTGGAGGGCTGCTACGGCAAAGACGAGCTCGTGCAGTTACAGGGTGGAGGATGCAAAAATGGTGTATTTCTACCTCTTCGGCCGTACAATTTGTGCCTTTCTGCTCGCGCGAAGCTGTTTACAGAACAAGTCGAGCGAGCGGCCGGTTTGTTGCTGTTGTACGTTGACAATGTGCATCGCCGCCTCCTCGCTACACCTGTGGGCCTTTGCCACCTTACGAATCTCCTTAATGACCTCGAGCCGTAACGAATACCATTGCAATTCATTTTGCCGGCCGGCGCGCCACCGGCTTCCCCATCTAGTATCAAGGTCGGCAATGGCCGGCTATTCTGTTGGAATACTAACCTGCTGAAGAACCCGTGCATCGGTAGCGACAACTGGTACAGGCGCGGGGTACGGCAGCCTATAGAGGTCACTGTTGCAAAACTCAGAAAAGCACAATCCGATGTGACCAGGGTCTGAGGTAAGCCCCACAGTACCTTGAGCCTTGTACCTCAGGTCGAGATTTCATGAATTTTGGCAAGAGCGGCAATTGCAATTTGGAGAGCGAAGGAGCTGCGCACCCGCAGCGGTCATCCGAGGCCTACACAAGAGCTGTTTTATATAAGGGATTTCCCGGTGATCTGCCGGATCTGGCGATTTGCCGGATTTTGGTCTCGTTGCATTCCAGCAAAGAACTGAGAAAACCTCCACGAATACTATTTGTTTTAACCTAAAATCTCATACAAGCAATGAATAATGCTCAAAGATGCTACTAAATCTCCTTCGAAGTCATCCAGTCATCGAGGTCGTCTTCTGTTACTCTCCGATCGCGCAGGTCCCCGAAATGCACCCACTATCTCCTGATCACTATCAACAGCTAAATAGGGTCTTTGAGGACAGGCTTTGCGGTTTGAAATTATCATTGACCTGCCGTTTTTGCTATTATCTAGTGGGTTTGGTGCCTGCGGTGCCATGGTCCGCTCTGGTGTGAATGGAAGAGTGACGATTTTTCCGGCGTGAACATCCTGACACCTCTCGCGACCTTCAGAAGCCACCCGTGGCTCATTCTGCATTTTCTGTGGCATTTCCATATTCAGAATCTTCAGCTCTTGTTTAGAATGCCAATTTATCTCCTTATTTTGCTTCACGACTTCCGTCATCCGTCGTTTTCTCCCAATTTCCGCCTCTCATTGCTTCCTCTTCTCTAGAGCGACCGAACGTCCTTGACGCCTCGCCTGCTATTAGCCAGGGATTGTCTCCTATTCCTTTGGTGACTTCTTGTAGCGGGTCTCAGCCCCCTCGAGCTTCGTTCAAGAGCTCGCGTCGCTTGCTAGTCTTTCTCTTTCCATTCTCTTCTTTCTTTTCTCCTTAGCAGCGCCGGCAGTCGTCATGTTTGCAATAATTGCCATATCTATCTCGTTAAACTGGCGATGCGCTTGGTGTGCAGACGCATCTTGGCTTGGCGGATGATTGTTCTGGGCACATTCTTTATCTGGTCCATGCGCCAAGACTCATGTATTCCCATCTAATGACTGTTTGGCCAAAACTGAAAACCTGCAGTCGGTTCTTCGACAAAGTGCGGGGCTGTCGTGCAATGAATGTGCTCGGTGGCTCATTTCGATCACAGGCGAATATGACTGGTTCAATGCATTTCCCCGAGGCTTCGCCCAAGAATTGATGGCTGCCAATAGAGATTCACGGGTGTCAAACACAGGCTTATGTGCGTCACTTGCAGCATGAACTGCTAGGGTGTGCATTCCACTTTTGCCTGCGTGGTGCAATGGTCAACGTGACAACGGGATTCGTATATTCCGTCCGGGGAAGGGACATCGTCCGGGAGCGCAATCAGTCCCATCTTTGTTCTACTGGTGGGGGATTCGAATTCATCCCCCCCTCCCTTCCGATCCCCCACCAGTAAGGGATTTCCCGGTGATCTGCCGGATCGATCAATCCGCCGGATTCACCGCAAGTTCGCGCCTCCACTTCATTCCTGGATTACTCCACAACCATGGCCCCAATTGACGAAGCGCTTGAGTTTCTAAAGTCGTCTGACACTGTGAACTATGCCAAAGTGGCACGCCAGTTCAAGTGTGACGAGACTACCCTGCGCCGACGACATCAAGGCAAACAGAGGTCAAGACAGGATGCCGACGCTTTGTATAAGTCACGTCTCTCAAAACAGCAAGAAAGGGATCTTGTTGCGTATATTCGTAAGCTTTCGTCACGTGGGATTCTGCCTACGCTGCCGATGATCAAAAGTTTCGCCCAGGATATCGCCAAAATTGAGGTCGGAAAGGACTGGCCATACAGCTTCGTTCGACGCAACAGCGATGAGCTCGGTTGTACTTGGTTCGACGGTTTTGATATCGCAAGAAAGAGGGCGGACAATCCCTCGCGGTACAGAGCTTACTACGAGCTCGTAAGTAGGCGCCCAAGTCCACCCCTTCATTGCTGATTGTACAAGATTCGCGAGAAAATCGAGAAATACAACATCCTGCCTTGCAACACGTATAATGTGGATGAAAAGGGCTTCCTCCTCGGCGTTATCAATCGTACCAAGAGGGTATTCTCTGTTCGTGCCAAGAAGCAAGGGAAATTGATCGGTGCTGCGCAAGATGGCAACAGATCATGGATCACGTTCCTGGCATGCGTCTGTCAAGACCTGACCGCGCTACCCCCGTTTCTCATCTACCAAGGCAAACCAGGGCAAGTCCAGGACTCTTGGTTAACGGAATTTGATCCCGAGCACCAATCAGCGTTTTTCACGACCTCAGAATCGGGTTGGACGAGCCACGAACTTGGAAAGGAGTGGCTCATTGGCGTTTTCGACCGGTTCACAAAAGCCAAGGCGCGAAACGGCCGTGATTACCGCCTCCTGATCACCGATGGACATTCCAGTCATGTCAATATGGACTTCCTGGAGTGGTGTGACCAGCATCGGATAATCGTTGCAGTGTTTCCGCCCCATTCAACGCACAGGCTGCAACCCCTTGATGTGTCCCTTTTTGGCCCTCTTTCGACCGCATATACCAACCAGCTCATCCGATGGACTGCAAAGACACAGGGACTCGTTGGACTGTCCAAAAGGGAGTTCTGGTCGTTATTTTGGGACGCATTCGGGTCGTCGTTCTCAGCGGAGAACATCGCAAGCGGGTGGAAACGGACCGGATTGCTCCCATTTGACCCCGAAGTCGTTTTGTCGCAGATCGCGGGAAAAACAGAAGATGAATCTGAGCCTGGCAGCAGTTCCGTAGACTCGCTCGCTCTTGAGCAACCCACTGCTCGGGATTTGCGCCGACTTGTCGACAAAGTAGTCGATAAATCCTCCAAAAACGCCGAACGAGACAGTCGGAAGCTCAGAAGCACTCTCGAAAGCCTCCAATCTCAAAATGAACTGCTTCGATATGAGAATCAAGGGCTCCGCGAGACTCTTTTTCACGAAAAAACAGCGCAGAATGCGCGGTAAAGCTCTGAAAGATTACCTTTTCGATCGTGTAGATCCTAACTCGGCTCAGGTGTTCAGCCCCGCGAAAGTGGCCCAAGCACGCCTGCGCAAGGCAGCTATGGAGACCCAAAAGCAAGAGGAGGCATTAGAGAAGGAGCGACAAAGGTTTGAAAGACAGAAAAAGGCGGCAGAGGTCAAAGCTCTCACCTTGGAGAGGAGAAGGCAGCGAGAGGCAGAAACGGAGCAAAGACGACAGGCAAAGGAAGCCAAACGGCAAGAAAGGGAGAAAAACAGGCAGATACAGAAAGAACTCAGGCGCAACAACCGGGAAACAGTGTCGGAGATGGAATCTGTCCCCCGCGTGACGCCACAAACTCGCGAGAAGAGTCCGGGTGTACGAGACGAGATTATTGTCGCCATTTCGGCTCTACCAGAGCCGCCGACAGCGCCGGAAAACTTGAGATCGCCCACTGATGAGCTACAAAAAGGTCCAAAGTCGGTGTCGGCCACTTTTCCCGTTCCCCAAAAGCCATGTTTAGCTGTCGAGAGCGATCGAGAGATGGTGGTTGCAATTCGAGGACTTGGGCGATCGGGACGCAACAGGCGGCGGCCAAGGTGGCTTGATGACTTCGAAATGAATTGAATGGTATCTCTAGGCATAGATACTATACCTGCTTCAATTTGAGGATATTCAAAATGACTGATGTGGAGTTTTGGCCGGTTTTCCGCTGGAATGCAAGGGGGCAAAAATCCGGCGAATCACCCGATCCGGCGCATCACCAGGAAATCCCTTATACGAAGGTACGTTGCTGTCATGCTGCGCTGTTGGGTAGGCAGCCAATAGGGGCGAAGACGTCTGACTAATTTGGGCACTGGGTGCGCTACTTTATTTGGGCACCTAGGTGCCCATGTATTGGCCGCCGAGCCCGATGCATCCTTCCAGTTACGAACCAATTCGACGATGAGCTCCTTATTCGTGTTGAGAATAGCTCACGCGAACATCCCAGTGATAAGTAACACATGCCGGCCTGTAGAGCCGCCTTTGACCACTACAGGCACACAGCTCGAGCCTCTTTATATGCCTTTCCGGGAAGCACAAATCCGGCGGCTGCCTGACTCGCCAGTCGTCCTCTTTGAGACCTTTGTTCCACCACATATAGTGGAAATCTGGATTCAATGGACCAACAAGCAGCCCTTTTCGAGACCGGAGGCTCCATCACGATCTTCTCGCCGACTTCAATGGACGCCAACTACATCCAACAAAGTATGCATCTGGCTCGCAACGAGGATTTACATAGGCATACATACATAGGGAAAGAGCTATTTCAGACCATTAGAAGACCTCTACCCTATTTACACAGCGTCTAACGCATGCAATTGTCC
>KQ030830.1:0-21205 GCA_000956045.1 Hirsutella minnesotensis 3608
TTGGACACGCTTGAGCTGGTCCCTCATCTGCTGCGTGATGTCTTCCCAATGCGTTTCCTTCAATCCTTCGAACTCCGCGCGATAATCCGGCGGATCACCGGGAAATCCCTTAGTGGAGCTGGCGTGGTGGCCCCACCACGCTTAGACCAACGGGTAGCGCCAAGGCCTCGCGGGCGAAATAAAAGCCGTATCCGTTGGCCACGTCACGTGGTAGTCATGTGCTCCAAGGCTTGCGCTGCAGTCACACGCGCTGACTTCGCCTGCGCTCGCGCTCGCATCTCTCACCCTAGACCCAAGGCCAACGGCGATAGCGTCATCAAGGGCCCGCAGAGCCTGGAGAGCCCATTGACTGAAGCATCTCAAGAACTACAAGCAGGCGGCTTCTGACTGCCAATCCCTCGACGGAAACGGCCAAGGATGCCCACCCGTGTCGGCTGCGCGCTGGTGCCCTCGATGCCTCGGGCTGCCCAGAAGCGCCGCGGCGACGTGATCGACCTCACGGGTGATGCCGACCAGCTAGGGTCCCAGGCGAAGCGGCCTGCCCTTGCCGCGAGTCAACCATCCCAACTGAACTCCAGCACGTCAGGTGACTCTGGCGTCTACATTACTCCGCCACTGGGCTCACCTTCTGCGCCTGCGGTGTGGCCTGCCAACTCTGGTTCCCGGTCGTCGCACTTGACGCAGCCGTCACCATCGTCGCAAGCCGGCATCCAAGAGCCAGTGTACCTCGATCTGACACAGGACGATGACAGTCCGCCAACAGAGCTCTATGGCTCCTATGGTCTGTCCAACCCCCTAGGACCGGCAGGCGGTGAGGGCCAGAGCCAAGTTAACCTGAACTAGACAGCAAAATTGTCGGTGTGCGGTATTACTCGGGCTATGCATCACCCGGAGAGGTGGTTCTTTGCCACAGAGAGCCTCAGAATCAGGCATGTATACATCTAGTAGGTAAGCCTAGGCACTAGATCAGTAGTTGACCTTGGACAGTACGACCGTAATGCGATTCGGGTCGACAATGTGATGCATCAGCAAATCGGGTACCTGCCTCGCGCAGTCGTCGAAAAGATTGCTCCGTATGTGGTACGCATCCCACGCATTTTTGCCATTTCTCGGTGACCTGATTGACGGCGTCGTAGGACTCCGGCGACATTACCTTGGAGGCGCAGCTCACGGGGGAGAAGGGCATGGTTGACTGTCCTATACGCCTCTTCTTCTACGGACCCAGCCAGCCGACTGAGCGTGGTCGGATAGAAAAGGCGCTCAAGGCCGACAAGTTCGTCAAGGCTACCCAACTAGAGCAGACGAGGAAGGAGGCCGAGGCTTTGAGGGTTGCCCTGGACCTCAAGGGCGGTAGGTCCACCCATGGGAATGGCTGATGGCGCCGGGGCGACAATCCCCAATCCGGTGGAAATGACGCTTGAGGACCTTACGAATAACAGCGAGGGCACGGATTTCGCTCATTAATTCCCATCATCGGACCCTTCTTACAGTGTGGCTACCAATCAAGCTTAAACTTGACAAGTTTCAATCGAGTTCGGCTTCTCGTCAAGTCAAGTTCTCAAGTCAAGTTTGAAGTTACCGTTCAATCAATCAAGTTTAAGGCGTGTCAAGTTGTCAAGTACTTGACCTTTGTCATTAGCTAATTATTTACGAAGACTTATCTCTGTCGGCTGCAGTAGTAGTAGTAGTAGTAGTAGTAGTGTATTTTACGTCCAGCAGCATTCGGCCGCTCAGGTGTCCGCGAGGGAGCACAGGACGTGCTGAGCTAGTGGGTATCTACATGCTACATATCCTACAGTTCACATGCTATCCAGCATTTCATCGGCTCAAAGGCGCTCATGACAAACCTGTTGCCCGTCAGCGGGTCATCCAGGCGTGAGGAGAAGGCTGTTCTGTGCTTAGTTCAGCCAACTGTTTCTGGGGGGAGCCCATTATTATTATTATGTATAAAATACTACGTCACACCTTGCACTTTAGAGCAGTGGTGCAAGGCGTACAATCAGCCGAAGGCGGCGAGTCTAGCCAACAGTCAAGCAGTCACCGAACAATCAGTACAGTATCTACAATCATAAGAACCTGTCGTTTGCGAAGTTGCTGATCCCTCATTTCCATCTTAATTCCTTCCGGCGGCGACGCATAAGTCAGATGATTGCGGTCAAGCGGGGCATCCAGCATCAGACCCTGCAGCGTTTTCACACGCGAGACGGCCACGTAGCTCAATCCGGTCTGAAAGTCACGGGAGGCCAGATGCGTCACGATCATGTCTTCGGTGATGCTCTGCGACTTGTAGCATACGATCAGGGGAAACTGCGTACGAGTGCAGAGTGTGGATCCGACGAGGAAGTCCCTGTTTACTGGCAGAATCGGGACAATCTTCCTGCCATCTGCGGTGGTCAGGAATACCGGCCCCCTGTACTTGTCAAACTCCATCATGATCACGCAGGGAGGGTCTTGCATGTGGTCAGCTCCAGGTGCCCAGGCGATATCGTACACTGTACCACGTGCGCCGTTGCAGAGGCCAACTGAAGGCAAGAATATCTTTACCCAGAACACCTGAACCTTCCGTAATGCCGATTTGGGACATGGGAGGGGTCAATGACACAGTTTCCCTTGCACGACGTCGTGAACGGTGGTCGCGCTGGATCGCGGCCCGCTTGGCTCTCGCCCCCGCCCTGGCAGAATCATCTTGCGAGTCTTTCCCACCTCTGTGGAATCTACCAGCCAAGTAACTGTAATCTATAATACTACCAGGGCTGCTTCGGACAGTCGATGCATTAGAGTGTGAAACTCTTGGATGGGTCGTTCGCTGCACGGGAGGCGAGGGAGCCAGTGCCCTGAGGAGCCGCGGGCTTTGTTTGGTTGCTGGAAGCGGCGTGCCCAACACAACATGAGGCTGGCTTCTGTGCTCTCCGAACAAGCTTCTAGCTACGGAAGATTGTTGTAGTGTCTCTGGCGGCGTTGGCCGAGTTCCCGATCTACCCTTGCAGGCGATAGGCCGGCATCTTCGTCCGTTCTCTTCGAAGCCAGAGAGTCACTTGACGTAGGAGCGGTGGCGAGGCTCCTTAAACTCAGGATCGCGCCTCTGGACCTATCGTACTTCAATTCGTCAGTATTGAACCTCCAAAGTGGGAGACTGACCCGACATGAGAAGTGCGCTGGTCGCGACAGCCCGGCAGTTCCTAGTTGTTCCAGCCGAGCTCCTTTTGCTAACGAAACCAACCGCCGGCCTCTCCTCGCCACAGCGGGCACAGACAATAGGCATCATTATTAGGGAAATACACATACACACAAGGCTAGGCGCCGGGGGCGCTGGAAAAACCGCTTGCGAAGAAAGAATCTTCGCGTGAGCAGTAGATAGTTCTTCATTCTCTTGACTCTGGGGTAGGCGTGGCTCTTTTGCCGTCATGGCAGAGCCTGAAACGGCGCCTCTGGCGGACGTGGGGGTGGGGCTAGACCCGACTAGCCCGTCGCCTTTGACGCGTCCGACGCGAGGGACGACGCCAAGTGGACGAGTGCAAGATACGCTACGATCACTGGAAAATGCGACCGCAAGGGCTTCGAAGCGAGTCACGGCCCGGACGACGCGGATTACATCGGTCAGCAACGAAAGCGAAAGAGGCGATGAGGTGAAGTCACGCAGCAATGTGGAGACCGCCAAATCGATGATGCAGAGGGTTCTAGAGATGCTGGCGAAGATAGGAAGTGAGATGGTGGAGCTGAAACATCGAGTATCCGAGCAAAGCGACACGATCAGGAAGCTGAGCGCGACGGTTTACAAGCAAAGCACCATCATTCAAGGACAGGAAGATCTGATCCGAGGTGGAGGTCCAAGTCCAGGAATCCAAGGAAGAGCTTCGACGCAAGAACGATGAGCAGCATAAGGAGTCGAGACAAGTGTACCAAGACATCCAGAAGAAGTTCTGAATGTGAAATGGAACTTAACTCGATTGACGCAGAAGCTGGATACGTCTGGTGAGGTGACCGTGCCGAAACTGGGCGGCCCTCGAGCAACGTTTGCGGACATCGCACGCAGTCTGCCAGCGAGTCCGCCGACCAGTATACGCAGCGTATCTAGTTCAACGAAGCAGGGAACAGTCGACGAATCTCTCCAATGCACCATTGACACCTCTCGCGTAAGTGAGTCGAACAGGAACAAAGCGCAAATCGGGCAGATACGACAGGCCATCGAGGTTGAGATGAGAGCGAAGAACGGACAAGAGACCTGGAAATGCGCAGCAGTCGTGAGAGAGTCCCGGAATGCCGACCGAGTCAAGATCGTCTGCAGAGACGAGGCCGAGCTTCAGCTGGTCAAAGAGGCTGCACAGAAGACAGCCGTGGACGGTTCACGAGTCATGCGAGACCAGCTGTATCCGGTGCGAGTCGACAACGCCAACCGAACGGCGGTTCTCGACGCGGAAGGCAATGTTCTGCCAGGAACAGTTGAGGCCCTAGGCGCTGAGAACAGAGTAACCATTAGCAAGATCTCGTGGCTAAGCAAACGGGAGTCCGGTAAAGCTTACGGATCCATGGTGGTGTACGTCACCAAGAGAAGCGATGCAGAAAGGCTTCTAGAAGGCTACTACTTTGACCTAGCGGGCGAGTCGGCCACTACTCATGTGTTCGAACCAAGACCGGGACCGATCCAATGTTTCAATTGCCAGGAAATCGGTCACAAAGCGTATTTATGCAAGAAGCAGCGGACATGCGGCAAGTGCGCAAATGTTGGGCATCACCACCGAGAGTGCACAGCAATTGAGCCAAAATGCGTCCCGTGTGGCGGACCGCACGAGTCGTTTAGCTGGAAGTGCAGGATGAGGAACCCGGGCAACAATGCCTGAGTCCCTTCGCATCCTACAGCTAAATGTGCGCAAGCGAGATGTCGTGCAGCAGAGTTTGATGAACGACGCAGACCTCAAGGAACTTGAAACCAACTCGATGGTTCTGGTATGCATTTTGCAGACACCCAGTCAGCGGGTCGTGTCTCATGACCTGGTCCACGATCGAATTGGGTGCGACCATAAGCAGAGCATTCGCATTCCCACGTCGCAGGCAGTATGACGTCCATTTCTCTTCCGACCCCAAATCTGATCCGATCCTGTCGAGATAAAAGGCGTATGCAGAATACTTCATGTGGCTGATTTGAGCCACCCTGCAGCCGTCCGCACAGATCGACGAAAGATTGGTGTCTTGAGTATGGACGGCTTCCAGTTTACCTTCACAGCCTGCCGGCGTATATTGGAAGTAAAGAACGGCGAGGCGTGCCGAAAGCCATCTACTTGAACCGCGTCATCTCGTATAGCTCGTGCCAAGATATGAGCTATCGGACACAATATGGGAAGCGGGTTCTCGCGAAACAAGAAGACAGTGCTTTCGGTTTGTCAGCAGATATCACCAAAACGCTCAGGACTTGAGCGATGAAACATACGGTTTGGGTTTCTTGTCTTCTCCTTTGTGGTGCCGGAAGAGAACCTCCATTGCCAGAACATCTCTTCCTGCCTTGTTCGGATCCTGAACAATCCAGAGCACGATATCCTCATAGCACAAAGCCTTGTGCTTCCGAGCGGGCTCCTCATCTTCGTTGGGCTCAGATAGGGGAGGAGTCAGCCCAGGCTTTCTATGCTCCTGCGGCACAGCATCCACTGGATTATCGTCGTGATATTCGGCATCACTCGTATCATCATCACTATATTCGGTATCGCTCGTATCATCGTCGCTGGCAGCACCCGAGTCAGAATCATACGCCGATTCGGATCCTGTATCTGAATCGGAGTCGTCTTCTTCCCATCGTCGTCCAGAGAGCCTGGTCGGCGCCAGATTCGGACGCGTGGCTCTTGTGCTGGCGTCGCCCTTGGCCCCTTCTGTTGAGTTGAGCTCATGGGTGCTATTGGACTTGATGGGGACAACCCCTTCCACTTCGGGTTCGTCAATCATGGGGTCCCTGCCCGCCCTGCATTTTGTCCCGTCAACGAGTTCTGCCGGTCTGCAAGCCGTGTACGCCTGAAACAACATAATTGCAGAGAGGTCAAGGCGGTCATCCTCGGTCGGGAAGACGCTCCTGTCGCGAGACCAGTGATGCGTCAAGCCCAGCAGGAGGTCATCAACACCCATGACTGGCTTGTTCTTTGGCTGATCATCTAAGTGAAACTCCTCCCTCAACGTACCGTCGACATACTAGGAAAGTTAGCCCGATGCTGGGAATGCACGGTTCACAGACTCGAACCTTCCTGATCTCCTGGCAGTCGTTGGCATTTACAACGCGTCCTTTGTTACGTCGGCGGTACAGCATCTTGAAGTCTCGCCAATATTGGTTGACAGTCTTCTTTTTCGCGGGCCTGCGTCTTGGCTGGAGGTACGTTTCGCAAATCCATCGCAGAAACGTCATGATCAGTCCCTTGTCGCAATAGCGGCGCCTGATTGCTCGCCTCCAGCAGCCATGTTTTTTTAGCATGGCAGAACCTTGACAATGCCATCATCAGTGCACGTACACTTTGCCGCCGGTCATGAACCCGAGCTTACCTCTCGAACCGTTTCCTGATGTAGTAAATGTTGGCCTTCGTTGTATCCGCGTCTACCGGCGGTAGAAAATCAGTATCGTTCAATTCTTTGCGCAGATCGTGATAGCCTCGGGCGCCTAGGTGGCCGCTCTGTGCTTCTTTTCGAACCAAGGTTTGTCTGTGTCGCCTCCTTGCAGCGGTTTGTAAGGCGGTCGTGATATCTTGATGGATACCCATGGTAGATGGAGTGACGAGGTCAGCCTTCATACAGCCAGTCGCTCGTGAAAACGTACGCAAAGGATAGGAAGGCGGCGAAATACGTCCGCAGAGGAGAAAATGATGGCAGGTTGACAGACGATTGATAGAGCGGCCAGCTTTATATGTTCCTCCAGTCTCCAGTCGTGTTGGTGGCCGCCTTCGGCCACAGGGGCGGCGTTGTTTGGACGTCGACCCAACTGAAGGGCAGGGTGTGGTTGGCCGGCGCCGCAGTGGAAGACGCAGCGGAAGACAGCCTGAAACGCTGGCGTTGGCGTGCTGACACGACCGGGGGGTGGGGGGTGTGTGGTTGGCTGGCGCCCCAGCGGTCGAGGCCGCCCAGGATGGCGACAAAGGGCCTTCTTATGTGTGGGGAGAGGAAACAGCCAGTCAGACGAAGGCATACGCTGCGGAAGTCCTAAAATGGAATAAAGAGAATGAGGCTCGGCTCAAAAAAGAGTGGGAGATAACCAATGGCATGCGGCGAATCAACCTCCGGAGGAAACCCCCGGGGAAGAAGCCGGAATGGAAGTTCACGAAGGCTAATGGAAGGTGGGAACGCAAGACGAAAGGCGGCATTGATTCCCTACGATATAAGCACGAGGTGCTCTTGCCGCTCTTCTTCCCCTTTCTGGAAAGCCTGCCTGGCGACGATTGGCTGGCTCAAGAGGATAATGCGGCTTCACATGCACAACGGCGCAATAGAGAGCTTTGGCATCAAAAGGGGTCGTTGATTCGGCTGTACCGATGCGTAAACATGATTCATCTGTTCACTCTCACACAACCTCACGTCGTGTGGTGGCCTGCTGGCTTCACCGGGACGTTAAAGAGGACGAATTGCCTAATTAGGCAGGGCATGTGGATACAATACTGTATTGTGCTGCACGGTGTTATGTAATCCAAGTGACCTAAGCTGGTCTGAATACTTTAGTGCCCAACCTCCGTAGAGCTAAGGAAAAAGGAGAGCGGAGCCCGAGGCGCAGCCTCGGGTGAGAGCTTATATCACCCATCGTAGAATGTTCTCGCAGCACCCGGCTCCGCGGAGCGGGACCGGTGCTGACGCCGAAGCATGACCCACCGGACCCGGTACAACCGGGTCCACCACGCCGGGCACAGCCCGTGACATTCCCCCCCCTTCTCCCCTCCGGCCAGGCCGGCGACTGCGGGTTCCTCGTGCTCCTGCCGGCGTCTCGTAACTTTCCCTAGGGCCATCGTTGGCCTTGATTGATCCGTACTTCTCTTCATATGCTTTTATTGCAATCGTTCCCTGCAACCATTCGACTGTGTCACGGGCTGTGCCCGGCGTGGTGGACCCGGTTGTACCGGGTCCGGTGGGTCATGCTTCGGCGTCAGCACCGGTCCCGCTCCGCGGAGCCGGGTGCTGCGAGAACATTCTACGATGGGTGATATAAGCTCTCACCCGAGGCTGCGCCTCGGGCTCCGCTCTCCTTTTTCCTTAGCTCTACGGAGGTTGGGCACTAAAGTATTCAGACCAGCTTAGGTCACTTGGATTACATAACACCGTGCAGCACAATACAGTATTGTATCCACATCCCCTGCCTAATTAGGCAGCTGTCCTCGTCCCCGCTTCTTCCATCTTGCGCAGAGAACCTCGTCGACGTCCCATAGCTCCGTGCCAGTCTCGTCATGTATCGGTGGTGGCTGCGCATCGTCCACTTCTTGGCCAGGTGCGGGGTTTTGATGAGCTCTTGTCCCAAGACGAGCGCTTAGAGCGAAAGGGGGAACCCTGCTAGGAGGGTTCATTTGCCTTTACATGGGTGTTGGCACACTGGAGGGGATACATGAAGCTATAGGGGTTGCAGGTTGCTTGGCTTAGAATAGAGAAGACAAGAACGTCCGGTCCTCTGAGTATCCACCTATATTTGCCTCCGTTGTGTGTGATAGAAATCTTGGCAACATGACATAATATTGATACAAGCATGTTGTGCAACACAATCTGCACATCCTGACAATACAACAATATCGTGAGGTTTACATATCGCTGATATGTTTTGTTTATATTACTTATCGCACTGTCCAGGTCTAAGGAAGATTTCGGATTCCGATGTTTTCACCCGCGGGCCAATTTCATGGCAACCGCAATTTGATCGTCTTTTGGGCCTGATTTGATATAATCCAAATGCATCAATTGAATGATGTTCATGAAAGACGACTTGAAAACCCGTGTCAAGCTCGCAGGACCTTGAGGGCTGCTTCTAAGCTCTGGATCTCTCGCTCTAGGGAAATCCGCTGGTGCTTAGATTCTTCGTCCTCTCCGGCGATCGTTTCTAGCTGATCAGAATCGAGACTCATAACCAAGTCAGGGCTGAAGACCTTGAGAGGACTTTCCTGTCCTTCTAGGAGGAAGTGAGAAATCACTTGCTGACAGATAACGTCAACGAAGCGCTTGCGAGAGACCTTGTAATAGCTTACAAGGGTGTCCAGAATGTCTTCGCACACTTGTTGCCCGTTGTTCTTATTGATGACGCACTTGTCGATGTCGTCAACCGACACATACGATCCTTTATATCCGTTGAAACAGACGGCCTTGTTCTTCAAAGGCCTAGACAGCCGCTCGGCGCGCTTTTGCTGTAGAGCCGAGTTGAAGTAATGATTGAATGTGCTGGGTTTTCCACCACGCTCAATGTCCAGGAGGAAACGGGTGTGTTTCATGGCTCTAGAGTAGGTCTCGCCTAGTTTGTCCACGAGGAAATTATTCCACAGCTGGTCTCTGACCTGCTTCTCTGGACAAAGCTTAAGGAGAAGCCTGAAGATAAAGTCGTGAACAAGCGCAATTGATCTGCTGGTGTGTGATAGAGCCAGAGGCACCCACTTATCCGATTGACGTTCGAAGACAGTTGACAGAATCGTACCGCCAAACTAGATAGGGCTCGTTAGCGCGATTCAAAATGGTTAAATAGTGAGACAAAATACCGTTCCGAGTTCGGGACCCCGACTGGACTCATAGGTTTCTTCGATGTATTCCATGATTGAGCCATTCAATGGCTTCGGGCACTGGTAATCGTCCATTTGAATGATGTTGTAGAGCTCGTGATACTTTTTCAGGGGTATTTCGAAAGGAATTTCAGTTGACCTATTCACGAACCAGGTTTCACCCTCATCGTCGCACGGCGGCCCAAATTCTTGCATATGACCCTGGCTCCAGAGGATGTTGGAGAAGGCTTCATTGAGCTTTGTGATTTTGGTAATGAGTTTTAGATCAGGATCTGTTTTAAAGATCCTATCTCCTGCGTAGTATCCGTTCAGTGCTGCTTGGGTCACGGTCTGAAATCGGGTCGCCAGCTTCCCAAGGTACAGTCTCTGAGAACTTTGATCAGCCCGAGCTGGACCCATGGTCTCGAGATTGGCTTTGCACATTTGCAATCGCTTCTCGATTTCTGACTTAACGTGAGGAAATTCCTGTTTGGAAATCTTGGTGAGCAGGTGACGAAGGCGCTCTTTCAATGCCGCAATCCCACATCGATCGCTGACGCTGGTCCAGGGTGGTGCCATAAAAAAGGCCTTCTCGGCGGCGGCCCGCTGAGCAAGAGTGGATGTATTGTCATCCGCGCTCCGGTTTTTGACGATAAAGTAGCCGAGCTTGAGATTGCTGCGTTTTCCCATGACGAGATCCATGATTGCGTCTCTCGTAGCATTTTCTGTGACGAGATCGGGCTTGGTTAAAACGCCCATTGTTCTGGTGCCGTCGGGATCGGCTACCTCGGCAAGCTTAAGAATTTCTTGCGTTGCGATATCAACGTTGCAAGGCATAACGGCCAAGATACTGAAGGATCGTCAGTCTCTCTGATTTGAAGTAGAAGAAGCGGAAACCGACATGGTTCGACTGTTGCTCATGTATGATTTCACCATGTTTTCAACAAGTGTGATGTCCGTCTCCGTAGTTAAACCTGCGTGGTGGATGAGAAACTGTTGACCTCGAGGCAGCGATGGATTCTACCTGGAGTGGGAACCCGAAAAATCCCCGGGACATCAATGACGGTAAGGTGAACTTCCTAAGAAGACTTAGAAGCCAGGTTATGCTGATGCGGTCGAGTTAAGAGGCTCACATTTGGTCCATTCACCTCAATCTTGAGGATGTCCTGACTAAAAGCCCCACAGCCAAGGTCTGCAGAGTCGGTTGTCATTCGAATTCCCATAGTGAGGTTGGCCTGGTATACGTCAATAATAACGAGCAACAAATCCCAAAGTAGGTTTGTACGAACCTCACGAAAGATTTTGGACAGTTCATCGTCTTTAAGCTCAATAGAGCGGCGTTGAAAGGCAAGCAGCTTCGTCTTGAGATCGTCGTCCGCGTCAGGCCGAGGTATAATCGAAACGTTGACGCTTTTGATCGGATCACGGCAGCAAGTGATCTGCGTGACGTATCTAGTGCAAAGACCAGCAGCGCGAGGGAATGAAAACCCTGTCAGGCTCTCTAGCACAGAGCTTTTCCCGGAAGATTGATCTCCAACGACGACTAACTGCTCTGTGTCAACGTGTGATGCCTTCCCTCCGCGACTTGTGTAAGGCTAACATACCTGAGGAAGCGGAATGATGGAGCCGACATTGAGCTCACGAAGCTTGTCAATCTTGGCCAGTATTGTCTGGCTTCCTAATCCAGGAGGCGACATCTCTGTTAGTTGAGATCAAAATTACTGCTGCTGACCTGGTAGTGGTTATCGTTTCTAGGCGAGATAATTGGATGAGATGATCGAGCAAGAGGCTGTTATCACTGCTGACGGACTGTGTCGGGCCTATATAGCTCGTCCTAGATCCCTAGTGCTTTCACATGTTCATTTCCTTGAGTGTTTCTGTATGTTTCTAGAAACACCGGTGCTGCCCAGACATATCCGTAGCCAAGAATAATTCTTCCATATTTTCTCAAAAATGGATCGAATATTTGGGAAAAGCTCGTAATTCAGGAAGGCCCAGATGAGATTAACAAGGATATCCCCTACTTTCTAGATAAGAGAAATCTGGCTTGTTCCATGTCGATCTGACTAGTTTCAATTCCCCGTGTAGAACCATATCGCTGTATCTCTGTGAGACCCACGAAGTCTCCATTTTCACGTCTCTGCGTACCCTTCGTAGAATGTATCCGCCTTGACAGGCTGAGAAGTTTGCATGCATCCGCATATGAAGATGCCTACTAAGAGTACTCTAGCAAGCGGGATTGTGAATGGCAATGAAGTAATCAGCGTGAAAAGTCAGTGGGAAATAGAGCGCCTTGGTGGAGAGAGTGATACGGGAACCTGGCGACGTTGGTATAAGTCGACGCGGGAAAATGGCTCAGGGTATTGACAAGCTGATGGATGAAGTCTTTGGCAATTAATAAGTAAATAGTTGGTCTGTTCTTTGTTCCTTGGCAAATGAATTCTGGCACCCAATTTGTGAGAACGAATACCAAATTACGCATGTCTCTGGGTCATTAAGAACGAACCTTCTAGACCGCATCATTTAATCATTATGTTCCGATTTTACCCGTATCAATGTGAAGCTGTGGAGCAAGAGAAATTATAATTCTCGTATCGTTAACGACACTACAATTCTCAACATGTCGGAATAATTTCATAATGATGTGGATCGATCGGTATGAAGGGTCTTGCGGCTGAGCCTCGATTCCAGCTTCTTCTCCTCCTCAGCTCTAGCCAGGCAACAGTTAGAGACATTTCATTGTTGGACGAACTTCGGTCCAGCCTTCGCTTTACGTTGACCTTGTTGCGGTATCATTGATAGAAGCCGGATGCTAGAAGAAGCGAGAAGTCTGCTGGCCTAGAGTTTGTTCAACAAGCAGGTGCCTATGTGTTGGTTATCTAGAGGTAAGGAGCAAGGGAAGCAGAGCTCGAGGCTACGTCTCGAGCGCAGCTTAAAATGCCCTTTACAGAATGTTCTCGGAACACCCGGGCCCCGCTCCGCGGGCCGGTGCTGAACCCGCACCAGACCCGGTACAACCGGGTCCACCGAGCCGGGCACAGTCCGTGACAGTATCGCTGAGCATACTGCTATTCTGTTTTCCTCTAGGGAATTGATACACGGGCATGACACTTTTACTACACGGGCATGACTCTTACACGGGCATGACTTTTCTGGCATTTGATTGGCTCGGACCCTTTTTTGTTAGTACATCGATGGGTCCATTTGCACTCATCGTCTATGGTAGCCCACAAGACTGATGCTTTCACACAAGGTAGAGCACAGAATTTTGTAGAACATCGCAGGCTACGCAGCCAAAGCTCTCACATGAGACGAATCTGAAGCAGCTACGTGACTCTTCGTCAGCCCTTGGGAGGCTTCTCTCTGTTCTGCACGCCGTCTTGAAAGTATTAGGTTGCTTCTCTCCGAATAGATAATACAAGAACGTGCAATCCCCTGAACACAATCCAGCATTCGAAGACGTAGAAGTCAATGGAAGTTGTTGAATAGCGACGGTGATGGAGAAATGGGTTTTTCGTCCATAGTCGCGAAACCACAAGGTTAGCTACGGGGATGATCCCAATATATTGTCATGCCCGTATAACAATTCCCTTTCTTTACCCTCCCATGATACCGCCGGGCCTCATGGAATACACAGACACTCTGGCGACTTTGTTGATACCTTTGATTCCTTCTCACCTTCTTCGGCGGAGCGGGGGAAACACCTGGGCATTCACACTTAAATCGCAGGCATCATGCTTCAGCTGGCCAACTGTGACTTTCCTCAGATTGAAAGCCTCTGAATGCCGTTCTTTCTTGCCATGTCGAGGATGGCTGTGAGCACAGAGTTACAGGCCTTTCGCTATCACTTATCGGGGCCTTGTGTCACGGGCTGTGCCCGGCTTGGTGGACCCGGTTGTACCGGGTCCGGTGGATCATGCTCGGATGGTAGCACCGGCCCCGCTTCGGGGGCCCGGAGCTGCGAGAACATTCTGTAACGGGCAATTGAAGATCGCACTCGAGGCCACGCCTCGACTTCGGCTTTCTTTTCTCCTTAGCTCTAGATAGACAAAACATTGGCACCTGCTTGTTGAACAAACTCCAGACCAGTGTCAGCTTCAGCGAGTATAACTCTGCTCCGGCTGGTATACCTTTGTAGCAGCCATCTTTTCGATACCATCAAGCCATCAGGTCATCTGAGGAGTATCGCAAGAAATACTTGACAAGGTGAAAACTGAGGAAAGCACCTGAATGGTTGCTAAGTCCCCACGATGCAGCTGTTCCGCGAAGTAGCTGCGGAGCACCACATGGACTTCGTTTCACTCAGCCATAGCGCCCTATAAAAGTGAAGTGAACAAGCCAACAAGTGCTGGATGATTGACTGTTTTGTATTGCGGTGGCTGGCATGTGGTTGTACGTGACAGGCTTGGGACTTGCCGCATATGGATTAATTGGGGCGTGAATCATGATTTTCCAGTGACTTTTTGCTGGTCCACATTTTGCATTAAAATCTCATTCAGTGCAGTCTTGGCTTGCGTGCAAATGGGCCTAGCACATAAATCGCGCAATATGAGTTATCTCGTATTTCCAAATACTACTACTACTCCTCCTATAGTGTCACTTGTGTCTTGCTGAAACACCGTGCCCACCAGCGGTCGTGATCGGACATCGCGATGACGAGTTTTGGATGGACAGAAATAGCTAGCTCTGATCAGTCCTAAGTCGAAAGGTCTGTACTGACATGCTTCCAGTATTCGACTGACACTGATGACTCTAAGTAATACGTGTACTTGAATCGGAGGCCAAAACGCCATATCCTGCAAATGAAACATCAAAGGCGGCAATCCTCACAAGATTGTATCAGCTTTTTCGCAAACAAGTACTACCGCACTTGGCTGAAACGGTGAAAATACAGTGACAGATCCGCACTCCGTCGCCAAATGTCGCGCAAAAGCATATCTTCCCATTTTCACTCCAGTCTCGCAACTCAGTAATCCACTGTGGTATATTTACTCCCACCCTTACATCATCCGGTCTTTGGTGGTGAAAGGGGAGAAATGATCCCCCGTTTCAGCGTGATAGTTCAAGGAGTTCACTCAAAGGCGAAGTGTAATACCCATTGGATCCATTCTTTTGCGGGCCAACTAAGCGCTGCGCGTGGGGACAATGGGTAGCAACATTTTCTATGGCGATTTAGCAACGAAAGATGAACGCTTGGTATACACTACACTTCCTTCTTGTCGCGGGCTGTGTTCATCATACTGCATCCGGTGGTACCGGGTCCAGACCGTCCAGTGGATCAACCTCGGGTTGCAGCACCGGCCACGCTCCGCGGACCCGGCAGTTACGAGAACATTCTGTAAACGTCAATACGAGTTCTACGCCTCTAGCTCTGCTTTCGTTCTTTCTTACTCTAGATAGTCTTCACATAGATACCTGCTTGTTGAATCAACTCCAAATCAGCCAGCCTTTCACCTTTCTTTACTTTTATTTTTATTTTGTCTCTCCACAACGTTCTCTCTTGAAAAGTAATCATGACACCTCCATCCTCAGAAGACAGCAAGGCCTTCTACTTGGCCTTGAGGGGCATTTTTACCGATCAGAATGCTCAGCTTCGGCGACTTAAAAAAATCAGCAGGCTCATAGATGAACACAAACAACAGCCTCCTATTTCAAAGTTAATCCAGGAGCACGGTATTGATGCAGTTTACAACAATCCGAAGCAGCTACTCTCAGCCAGGGTGTTCGAATCTCCCCTGGCAGCAAGAAAGCATTTTTCAGAGCTTCCTGCGCCCATGACGAACAGTTTGCAACAGCATGCAAGGACACATTCGCCTAAACTTACGTCCCTGAGTGCACTATTAGCGCTCAGTGACCATGACATCGACGACGGAAACGAGATCGCGGTCGCCCCTATTTTCAGCGAGTCCGTCCGCCAGTTTGGTGAGCGTCTGCCGAAGATTCCTTTCACGCAATACGGTCTTCTTGGCGCCGACACCACCAAGATGTCGAAGATCGTCCCAGACGGCCCTTTGTCGGCCGAGGTGTGGCCTCAACTTGACAAGTGGAAGGAGGCTCACAGTAGTCCTCTGTCGGATTTCAGGGTGGAGCAGAACATGGCCGCAGGTGCTTTCCTGGAGCTCATGGAGTGGCTTCGGGAGGTGCTCTTACAGGACGCTGTCTTCCTTCGCGAATCTTACCCCGACCATCCACTCTTCCAAGATCCAGTCTTTCTTGTCCCGAGTTTGCCGCATTTGCCAGCAAAGTCCGGGGCACATGTACGCGGGCACATGAAGACAGTCATTCCACGGCAATACAAAAGGCAATGCCTGTGGTGGCCGAGAAGCTTCGCACAGTACTGACCCAACAGGTCGCAGCCGAACAGTTAGCTGAAAGAAGGCATGGGAACCTCCTAACGGTTGCTCGAGACCTTTGCTCAAAAGTTGGAGGAGTTCGCGCAGACGACCTGCACCTTCACTTTCAGTCCCGGCCGAGGTGCTGCAGTCCAACAGACGGAGGTCGTGAGTGCTCATCAAGGGAGGCGCCGCGCTGCGGGCGAGTCGATCACGTCCACGATGCCCCCCCCGCGAGCGACGAGCCCGCAAGATGCCCCGACCATGAAGAACGGTCATGACTTTGATCTTGTGCTCCTCGTAAGAATCCATCATTCTCTTCCGAATCATAGTTGAAGAGAGATTAGCATCGCAAACATCAACCGAAGGATTGAGATACGTAAATATCTTCCTCAGCCCCTCGTGTCCGGCCGTCTCAAAGGAAAGATTGGCCTCAACTATCCACTCCATCAATATTCTCTGAAAGAACTTCTTGTCGAAGTTCTTGATAGATCATTCGCAATCGCTTGCTCTCGGGGTTTATTGGCGTCAAGCCTGATCAATTCAACGATACTGGGCGAAGCCTTGGTCCTCCGACCCTCAGACTTGAGCTGTGACGCTGATTTTGTCTTCCCATCGGGCGCCAAGATCTTATGATCATCGCATAGATGATTCAAAGCGTTTTGAATGCCCGTCGATGCGAAGGTTTTGGGCTTGAGCACGTTCTTGCGAATGCAGATTTGCAGAACCATTTACGATCGCTGCCATTCTGAATATCATATCCATATTTCCAAGCCCAAGAGTTCGTATCTCGTCCTCTTTGAGACCAGGTGAAGCCGGGGAAGCGCCGCCAAAGGGTATCCTCGTTTCTTCGCTCATTGCTTGTGGATTCTAGATGGATCGGCCCGGAGATCGATCCCAACGCGTACGGGTCCGGAGACAGGTATGCTGCGGGAGAAGAGGGCAAGCGTCCGCCATCGTTGTCAGGAGTGACTGCCTGAGGGGTTGAGGAAGCTCTTACGTTGGGCAAGCCACGCGTTGCCATGGCGTGTTTGATGACGATGAGTTCAGAATCACCGCAGAAATGAAGAACCCACATCGATGACAATTGGGTGGACAAGGGTAGAAAGGAGGTGGCGGCGAACGAGATTAAATGCTGACCAGGACGGGACGCCACACGTACTATCCATGCTACACCATACCTACCCGGAACAATGGTTTTATGATGGCGATAGAAAGGCAATTACGATCAGATGCACACATACGCTTTATATCAACGGGATCAACTCAATCCACTCAATATTAACCTCTCGTTGAGTTGGCAACTTAGTCATAAAACGTGTCGTTGAGTTGGTTGAGTTGGTCGTTGATCAACCCGTTGATCAACACGTTGATTACGTTGAGTTGGTTTGAACCCTGAGGTCATCAGAGACTATTGTCTTCGTATCTACACTTCAATGAGAAGCCATCAAACTCTGCTCGGGGGAAGGTTAATCATTTTAAGCGCAAGAATCGTGGAGTGACAATGCGAAAAGCGACATCCAAATTCCTCGGACTATTCACACATGTGTCAAAGACAGCGCGGGATGCAAGACCCTGTCGTGGATTTCTGCTGAAGTCGCCTGCAAAATGCGGTTGAGCAGCTTTCTCACGCGTCGAGCATAATTTCTTTTGTCACCCAGCAAGCTGTTTCATCAGAATCCAAGTTGTTTGTCAAAAGGAAGAAAAAAAAGAAAGTACGCTTTTGACAATTGGACCATCCAACCCGTCCATATGTACGAGGTTTTGCTGTGCAAAATTTGACGGAACTTGAGCATGGATAGATGGATTTCTGTTTCTTATTTCGCCCGGAGGAAGTACCTCCTCGACTCTCCTCAGTCCACCCAAGTTAACGAAATATATATAAAATTTCAGCTTCCCTTCACTGACGGATTGCCGATCTAGCTTGATTCTTTCATCTTAGACACTGACAACTTTGACTGTTGTGCATCGAATCTCACCCGAAGTTCAGCCCATTTCACATTGAGCATTATCGTCTCTATAAAATACTGCGCCACACCTTGCACTTTAGTTTTTAGGGCTGTGGTGCAAGGCGTACAATCAGCCGAAGGCTGCGAGTCTGGCTACCAGTCAAGCAGTCACCGAACAATCAGTACAGTATCTACAATTATACAATCATCTGTGCCTTGGAAAGTGTCGTTCTTGTCGCGGGTAGCATCAAGTGGAGTTACGTAGACCCGTGGCCTATCTTATACGAATTCTGGGTGAGAATCTGTCGTTTGCGAAGTTGCTGATCCCTCATTTTCATCTTAATTCCTTCCGGCGGCGACGCATAAGTCAGGTGATTGCGGTCAAACGGGGCATCCAGCATCAGACCCTGCAGCGTTTTCACACGCGAGACGGCCACGTAGCTCAATCCGGTCTGAAAGTCACGGCAGGACAGATCCGTCACGATCATGTCTTCGGTGATGCTCTGCGACTTGTGAACTGTAATGGCGTAGCATACGATCAGGGGAAACTGCGTACGAGTGCAGAGCGTGGCTCCGACGAGGACGTCCCTGCCTACTGGCAGAATCGGGACAATCTTCCTGCCATCTGCGGTGGTCAGGAATACCGGCCCCGGGTACTTGTCCGCCACTATTCGTTCACCCTGTCTTTCGTGGCGTATACTCGTAGGGGATTGACGAACCTGGCAATCTCCTGATCGTCCAGCTTCGCCTGCACACGGCTGGAGAGGAGCTTCCAGGACTCCTGGAATAGACGTGCAGTCGCAATTGATTGAGGGCCGTGCGAAATGTGCCCCTCCTGTTCTTTTGCCGCGCTGACGCTGGGCAACCGTCAAGGAAACCGTCTTGTCGAAGCGCCGATGTGCATTCCTGCCCTTGATCTCTACTCCCTGCACCTCCTTGTCGTAATAAAGAGGCTTCTGCAACACAGGGGAAACTGAAAGAAGTCGCCAAAGCAGGAGGATATTAAGACCACTAATGAACTCTCGTGATCCATGCCTGTGCGAAGGGAGCCTTGGGCTTGGTTGTGAGAGAATTTTTCCATGGCTAAGAGCCGCGGAGCAAATAAAGGAGCAGCTGAGAAATTAGTGGCTTCCCGATACCCACTTATCTACTGACACCGGCCAATCCAGCCTACTTTAGAGCCCTGCCATACAAAATATCGGCCAATCAGATCTGGAAAAACTTATAATCCCTGTCTGCACCAAACCCTCATATTGGGAAACGAGAGGAAGGCTCGCCAGCCGCGGCTCGCGCAAAGAAGCCTTTCGGAACGAAAGTTGGCGACAGCAGAGAGTTGGCGACAGGAGATAGGAGATAGGAGACAGGAGAAGTGAGGAAGAGAGGAAGAAGAGTGAGGTCGAGATACTACGAGAGACGTGGAGCATTATCGTGAGTGAAATCGAGATTCGAGACAGACCGTCAGAGAGGCGGGCTAGGCCGCTGGAGGGAGATTTTGCTTTGCAAAGACGCAAAGGGCGTGGAGAGACGGCAGGATTGAAGAGAGATGTGTAGGGCGGGCGCGAACATGGCCAAAGATCTCGACGGGGTGCGACTGCCAAAACAGGCCGAGCGGTTCGTCCATGGCCAGTCTCGGATGGACTGGCAGGAGAAGGACGTGCTGGTCATCGACGAGGTGAGCATGCTCGGGTCGCGGACGCTGCACGCGGGCTTCGCGGATCGCGGCAAGACTTCGGGGGGATCCCCATCCTCTTCTGCGGAGATTTTCAGCAGTTCCGGCCGGTCCAAGAGAGGTCGGTCGTCCTGCCGAGCGCGGCCATCCCGTGGGACATAGACAACTCGTTCAAGGCCGAGCAGCAGCACCAGCACGACAAAGCGTACGCGCTGTGGAAGAGGTTCACGACGGTCGTTATGCTGGACGAGCAAATGCGCGCCGGCGGGGATCCGGACTTGCAGAGGCTATTGAAACGGATCCGTCTAGGCGTGCAGGACCACATGGATCTGGACCTCCTCAAATCAAGGTGCTATCGAGAGGAAAGGCGGATCCCCTGGGAGACAGGCATTACCGTGACGACGCCACCGAACAGGAATCGGTGGAACCTGAACATGGAGGCGAGCCTGGCGTTCCGGGTCCAGCAGCGGTCGATGATGCGCATCTTCATCTCCGAGCACAAGTGGAAGGAGGAGCTGCCGACGGAGGAAGAGGCGATCATGATACTCAACCAGGGCGACGATAGCGCGATCCCGGTGCCGGCCGTCTTCATGTTCGTGGCCGGGATGCCCATCGTCGTGAACCACAACACCCGCCAGGGGCTGAAGCTAGTGAACGGCGCTAGCTACTCGGCGGTGGAGGTCATTGTCGACAAGGCGTACCCGGGGCATCGGATCTCGGCCAACATGACGATCCACTTCGCGCCGCCGGCGGGGATCATTCTCGAATCGGAGACGACGAGATGTCTCCACTTCGTCGGGATGCCGCCGGGCACGATCTCTGTTGACACCCACGACCGTCAAGATACAGTGCCAGCGGAAAAGGCCGTGGCAACACAACGACGTCAGCCGACAGGGTTTGCCGTGCGCAGCAGCGTTCGCGTGCACGGATTACAAGGTGCAGGCCAGAACGCTGGAGCGCGTGGCCCTCGAGCTGCGAGGGACACGGAGGACGAAGATCGATGGAATGGTGTTGCCCTCGCAGTGCGACCCGTACAGCCTGTACGCGCAGCTATCGCGCTGCCGAACTCTTGACGGCATCGTGCTCGTGTCGAAGGTGCGGGAGAGAGACCTGGTGGGCAACCGGGTCCCCGAGGAGATGACCGCCGCACAGGCCAGGCTCGAGGTACTGAGCGAGAGGACTGTGGAGGAGGCGTCGGGCTGGTTGGACGGTGATGCTGAAGAGTCAAGGCGGCCGCGCTAGGTGACGCGATGAAGAGTTCGGCAGGCCGGCAGGCGGCAGACATGGGTGGGAGGCGCCTATCGGGGGAAAAGGCACGCGAAAGGGCAACAGGAGCAGGGGGCCAACAATCACAAGAATCACAAGAATCACGGGCAAGGGGACGGGGAACGGCAGCGACCAATGAGGAGAGAGGCAAGGAGGGACCAATCACAAGGGACCAATCAAAGGGCGGACAACTTTTGAGGGGGAAGGGCGGAGTCTGCGGGGCACGTTAGAAGGCCTTTCGTTCCTCAAGGCATGTACGAGAGGAAGGCTCGCCAGCCGCGGCTCGCGCAAAGACGCCTTTCGGAA